>CM064578.1:7852286-7954786 GCA_032716605.1 Paralithodes platypus | reverse complement strand
TTTTTTTTTTTTTAGTATCTACTTGTATCTACTTGCGATTATATCTATGGAAAGAAACGCATTATGGTGAATATACTAGAATATCAAAAAACTATGTAGTTGGTCATATTACTTAACTAATGCATAAGATTATACACTTCTAATTCAATCATAATAATTTTCCTTCCATACATAAGAACTGAGTGTATGCAAAGTTATGTCTTAAAGGGGGCGTGCCCTGCTTGTTGTCTCTCTTTCTCTGACTTGTGTCCATTTAGCGCCATTCAGCCTATTGTTTTAAGACGTTTATCCCCATCCAGGTGTCGATTTCTTCCTGGCGAGCGAAAGCGAGCCAACATTGTATGAAGAAATCTGGTTTTGCCGGAGACATTTATCTGTTGAAAAAAGTACCAATTTAGCCTGTCGTCAATTTTTGTTTTTTAATATGCTGGCTCGCTACCGCTCGCCAGGCAAAAATCGACACCTGG
Source organism: Paralithodes platypus (assembly GCA_032716605.1). Classification (NCBI taxonomy): domain Eukaryota; kingdom Metazoa; phylum Arthropoda; class Malacostraca; order Decapoda; family Lithodidae; genus Paralithodes; species Paralithodes platypus. Next base: position 7,954,319 of record CM064578.1, on the reverse strand, counting down.
ATGGGGATAAACATATTCTAACAGTAGACTGAATGAGGCCAAATGGATACAACCAAGAGAGAGAGGGAGAGAGAGAAAAAAACGAGGTGGGCCCCCTTAAAGAGACCAACTACAAGTAATGTCCTTGAGTAGGAAGTAGGGAGTAAATCTAGTGAGACCAAGGAGGGCTAGGTTACAATATCAATTAATCATGAGGGACCCTGCAGTCTGAACACCCTCTCTCAGTTGTAAATATAGTGCAGTTACTTATCTCTCTCTCATATGTATATATATATATATATATATATATATATATATATATATATATATATGTTTTTAATCTCTCAGTGGGGTTCGAACCGTCGCCCATCAGGACGATAGCCGATGCTTTAATCCACGGCAGTCTAATAGACACTCAACCTTCTATCCTATTTATGTTAGGGAGAAGGGAAACCCACTAGGCGAATATATTTCAATTCATACCTAGTTGTAGGATCCATATTCCAGAATACCATACAAGGATTTCTGAGTGTCCCGACGCAACTCGGGCCGAAATTGATTTAATTTAATTCTAACCCACAAAGAATGAGTTACAAATATTGAGTATATATCACAAATACACGTGAGCCACTAAATTTTTTTAATCTCTGAGTGGGGTTCGAACCGCCGACCATCAGGCGATAGCCGACGCTTTAATCAACTACACCACGGCAGTATATATATATATATATATATATATATATATATATATATTTATATATATACAGGGTGTCCCATGAGGAAAGGTCATACTATTGGGAAATGATAAAACGAGGTATTATAAGCATAAAATATTCTATAATAAAAGGTCCAAATCTCAACCGTTAAAAATATATTGGAGGTTTTATGTAGTGCCCTCCCCCACATCACTGTAATGGACTCTTCCATGTCACAGTTTCCAACTGGTCCAAAGTTAGCTAATATGTCTATAATCATTTTGTAACTTACAAAATTATAGTATCTTTATAATAACATAGTAAAATAATTGCAGTTAGATGTAGGTGTGGTAGGCACTAGTAGGCCAGCTAGGCCACCCTTATGGGGAAATACCGAAGAAAATGCCATTGTCAACATTCAATATCTCAAAGCTGGTTGAGTTTTGGAATATATCTTATAGAACATTTTAGGCTTAGAATATTTTGTTTTATAATTACCCAAAGTGATGATCTTCTCTCCTCGGACACCCACTATACATATATATAATATATATATATATATATATATATATATATATATATATATATATATATATATATATATATATATATATATACAGGTTGTTCAGACTGGTTCCCTCATGATTGATGTTGTTCCCTAGCCCTCCTTGCTCACACTAGATGTACTCCCTACTTCCAGCTAAAGGAAATTACTTTTAGTTGTTCTCTTTGAAGCCGTTTTCACACGACCGCTTTTTCCTTCAACATTCATCCTCAACACTGGTCTGGCAGATTAATAGGTCAACTTTGTAAAATAATTCTGCACCTAAATTAATCTACTATCAATCTAGTTTCTGATACCAGTTCACAACATCCCAGAAATGTTAGAAGGAAAATGTTGACTATAAAAGCTCTTGTGTGATACCCGCTTAAACCCGGTTTCACGCGAGAGTTTATATAATCAACATTCTATGATCAACATTTGTCTGGCAACATTTTTGGAATATTTTGCACTGATATCGGAAACTAGACTGATAATATATGAAATTAGGCAAAATAAATATATTAAATCTTGACCTCATAAGCTGCCAGACCAGTGCCGATAATACATGTTGGGAGAAAAAGCGCACGTGCGATACCGGCTTAAGACATCACATCGTATTCACTCATTTCTTAAGGATGGAGGAAAACATTATTACGATTGAATTAGAACTGTTCATTCTTAGACAGAACTTGAATAATATGACCAATTATATATGGTTCTTCTTAGCAAATTGTTTTAGTAAATCCATTATATTCAGTTTCCTTCCATTTATATAATCGCGAGTGGATGCAACACTTATGTGGCCAACTGTACACTCTTAAATCCTGGCTCATTATGAACCCTCGAACAGCAAAACGAACCTTCCTAATTGTAAATACTTGGTAATGACTAAAGGAGGGGTGAGTGTATTTATTTGCTCATTTAAGTATCTTTTTTATTATTTTCTTAGTTTCCTCCCTAGACCTCCATCAATCTTTAAAAAAAACATCTGCCCAAGACCCTCTTTCAAGGTAAATTTGTACATTTTTCGATAGAAAAATGTCCCGGCCGAAGGCCTGTTCCTCCAAAATTACAGGTTTGCTATCGCTCGCCAAGAAAAAAACCGAAACCAAAATGACGAAAAGTCTTAATATTGTCAACAAAATGGGGCGAAACGTCTTAAAATCGCCAAACTATTGGGACCGAATGGCTTTTAATATGAAAACTAATGGGGCTAAACATGAGGAGGAAGGGGGACCAGAAAAACAACCTAGCTCCCCTTAATGAGAAGATTTGGGTGCGTTTGAGATAGCTTCAACAATACAAGGCCACGATTTAGAGTTTTGACTTTCATTGTGCTGGCTTAATAATCCGGAAGGGTTAATGATAGCCCCTGAAGTCCTATAAATGATTAACCCATACAGTGCCAGGGACGTCCTTTTCATCAGATTCTGGCAACTCTTAGACGATTGTATTCAGCTTAGGAAGGACCTCTAGCAATAATAAGACTTCAACCTATCTCAACCAAACCCTTTTAACTACCACAGATCCTTCCTAAGCTGCATAATATCGTCTAAATATAGCTAGAATAATATATAAGACACGTCGCTGGTACTCAAAGGGTTAACTAGCTAAGCATGAGTCTAAAACCGATGAAACTGAGCAAAATTCTGTCCGTACTTCATCAATGGTTATAGTTGTGCTTTGAGTTTAATGGAACATGCCTAGTAAGCCTTCCAATAATATAGTTTCTAAAGGTATGTATTATTATTGTATAATACATGGAGTGATTGTGGTGGTGGTGGTGGTGGTGGTGATGGTAGTGGTGGGGGTGGAGGTAGTGATGATGATGGTGGTGGTGGAGGTAAGGGTGGTGGCGGCGGTGGTAGTGAAGGTGATGGTGGGAGGTAATGGTGGTGGTGGATGTGATGGTGGTGGTAGAGGTGATGGTGGGGGTAATGGTGGTGGCGGTGGAGGTAGTGCTGGTGATCTTGGTATGTGAAGTACACTGAAAATTGAACTGCAATCATATTGACCCCCCCCCCCCCCCCACCTTCCCTTCCCAGTAGTCCTGTTTAGCGGTGTGGGAAGTGATGATGGTGGTGGTGTGGGTGGTGGTGGTTCTATCAAAGGTGATGGTGGATGTGGTGATGACAGACTATGCTGAACATTGAACCGTAGTAATGTTATGTACCCCCTCCCCCCTCCCCCCCCCGCCCCCCCAGAAATGATGGTCACAGGTGTTGGTGGTGGTGGTGGTAGTGGTGGTGGTATTGGACTGTACACTGGCCCATACTTCCCCAGTTCCCAGCTCAGGAACATCACAGTACACCAGGACACAGTCGCCTCCTTACACTGTTCCGTCAAACAACTCGGGGATAAAACAGTACGTACTCATGGCTTCATGTACAGGTATTATGTGCTTATGTTCTGGGTGTGGTGTCCCGAGTTAGAATGCCGGGAGGACCATATGCGTTAATTAGTTTATTCAAGTACATTGGAGTTTGTAATTGATGATTAATGTTAAGAACGGGATGTTACGTATTATGTACAGGTATGTGAACACATTATGTACAGGTATGTGAACACATTATGTACAGGTATGTGAACACATTATGTACAGGTATGTGAACACATTATGTACAGGTATGTGAACACATTATGTACAGGTATGTGAACACATTATGTACAGGTATGTGAACACATTATGTACAGGTATGTGAACACATTATGTACAGGTATGTGAACACATTATGTACAGGTATGTGAACACATTATGTACAGGTATGTGAACACATTATGTACAGGTATGTGAACACATTATGTACAGGTATGTGAACACATTATGTACAGGTATGTGAACACATTATGTACAGGTATGTGAACACATTTTATATATAATCTTGAACCCCATGGTCAGTAATTTGCATCACTTAGTTGTGTTCATAATAATGATTAGATCCAAATTGGAATGCAATTTACCTCTATTGATATGAATCAACTATTTAGCATTGCAAAGTTGAAGCCAACCATCAACAAAAACTCAAGACAGTGATGTGATGATTCACATTGATTCATATAATGCCGTAAAAATAAACATGGCAAATAGTTTCAAATGGACAACTTGGTGTCAGGGTCTTATCAGTAAATATGAAGAGTTTAAGCTTCAAATAACCTTTTTGTTCTGCACTCGAAATATTCAGATAATAAATATGTACCCAATGATGGGGTTAGCATGGGGCTGGCAGACAAACAATATAAATATATTGTGCGCTAGTATATAGCCTATGTTAACACGTAGCCTTTAAATGGTACACTGTATATCTCAAATCTGTATAACGTAAGGAAACTTAATTATGCATAAATTGATCCCCGAAAAGATAAACATGAATCAAAACATGAAAATGGTAATAAAATAAAGATTATCAACCATTGTTGAAATGACACAAATGTTATCAATAACTCTTGATTGTTTTGTGACAAATAGCGACTTTTTAATAATTAATACATTTCAATAACTGAAGCGGGACTGAAACACTAAAATTAAAAATAAGGAAATTAATGACAGGTTGATCAAAATATATGCAGAAAAGTTAATAAAATTACTATAAACACCATATGAGGAGCACTTTATTGACGTTTCGCATATAGCTTCATCAGACCAATTTACCTGTTAAAGCTTTATGTGAAACGTTGTCCATAAAGTGCTCCTCCTCATATGGTGTATATATTCAATTACTACAGGTGTCGTGGGTGAGACAGAGAGGCGCGGACATCCTGGCGGTGGACACTTACACCTTCGTTAGTGACCAACGCTTCAGTGTCCAGTACAGCCCGGACACCTCCACCTGGACATTGGTCATACGCTACGTCCAGGAGAGAGACGCCGGTACCTACGAGTGTCAGGTGTCCACGGAGCCTAAGATGTCCATGTTGGTCCATCTTAATGTTTTAGGTCAGTGGTTATTAGCCACCTCCTAACATATGCAGCAGCCATGCTAAGCTTAGCTTTTATATTCGAAGTTAATTGTAATTGATCAATGTTGTTGTTCCCCAGGCTGTCTGACCGAACAGCCCCAAGGTCCCGAGCAAGGCCAAGACCATAACCGAGCACCCCCACAGTACCCTCCCTACTTTACCACTAAGAAAGCCAAGGTGACCGAAGCTGCTCCCAGGCGAGGAGCTGAGGAGGATGCGGAAACGCCCGGAACACCGAAGCCCCACCCTAGGCCCTGTGCCTCTCAACAATTATGAAGGGAAAATTGAGGGGCAAAGGTAAAATGTGACGCTATGGCTCCCAGTCTGCCAACAGTTGGCAGTAGGGAGGTCAATCCATGGAAGAGATGCCGCCACTTGAGATCTAGAAAATAAATAAGTAATAGGAACAGTCAGAGTAAGCTATGGGTATGGCAGAGAACGCTCACCTCTCCCTCTGATAGACCAGCCCATCACTAAAATTGATCAGTGTAAAGCAACTCTACAATAACAACGGAAATGTAAACAACACTAAAACTATATCAACATTCATGCCACCAACAGTCCGAAAAAAAACAATAAAGATATAATCACCATAACAGACACTATCGTTCTAATAGTACAATTGACATGAAATGTCATTCTGAATACCTGGGTACCGTTCCTTATGATGGGATCGTTGTGGCTTATTTAATGCCAATATTAATGTTATGAGGACACTAGCAATGAACACCATTAATTGATTTCCTATGAAATTATGAGAACTTAAAACTTTCATTTCATTTTTGGAGCTTTAGCAAAATAACGTGGATATTATTCTGTCTATCTATTGCCAGACAACCTAATCCCTGACGGGGTGGCCAAGAAGAAACATCTTCCAGGCCTCCATGTCCCCGAACAACACTAATCCCTCCTCCAACCCTATCCCCCTCTCCCCCATACATCTTACCATGTCATTTTCGGTCTACCCCTCCCTCTAACCCCTTCCATCTCACTCTCATACACCCTTTTTGCCATTCGCATGCTCTCCATGTGCCCATACCACCTCAATACATTTCTCACGACATTCTCCACAACATCCAGCTCAACAATACACTCCTCACGTACTTCCTGGTTCGTCAGTCTGTTCATTAATACTATTATTAAAGAGTATTCGTATTTAGTTGTTGAATAATAAAACTATGATTGCAATACTTTCTTTTACACAGTACCCAAAGTGGATATTTCTGGAGCAGAGGAGAAGTATGTTCGGTTGGGCTCAAAGGTTCGTCTACAGTGTACCGTGAGTTCCACCATACAGCTGCCAGACTACATCTTCTGGTACCATTCTGGGGAGAGATTGTTGGAGTATGATCACCCGAGACTCAAGTTCAGTGTGTGGCAGCGAGGTGGTCAGGGCAGCGAGATGAGTGTTACCTCAACATTAGACATCTCCAACACTAGAGTTACTGATGCTGGCAATTATACCTGTCTACCCTCCAACCTACACCCAGCCACTGTCTTGTTACATTTTATACAAGGTAAGGTTAATGGTAGTGTATAGAGTTACTGATGCTGGCAATTATATCTGTCTACCATCCCCAACCTACACCCAAGCTACGATGTTGCTACTTGCTATGAGAAAACTTGGCGTATAGGAGTGGCTGGTGCGTGTGATATTGAAGATGTACGAGGTCTCACGAACGGCAGTGAGGGTGAAAGGTGTACTGAGTGAGGAGTTTACAGTTCGCGTCAGAGTCCACCAGGACTCTTGTGTTAAGCCCTCTCCTCTTTGTTATGGTTCTCGAGGCACTATCTGGTGACTTCAGATTGGGCTCCCCTGGGAACTGCTATACAAAGATGACCTAGTATTTATCGCAGATAGTGCGCGGGATGCCAAGGCCAAGTTCAAAAGACGAAGAGAGGGCATGGCAAGTAAAGGGATAAGAGTTAATATAAACATAATCAAGGTTTTACACATTAGATTAGGGCTAGGACAGGTAGAAAAATGTGGTGCATACCCATGCGCAGTATGCAGAAAAGGGGTGGGCGCGAACTCAATGCAGTGTAGCGTCTGCCGCAGTTTGGTACATGACGGGAAGAAGTGCTACACTAGAATAAAGGGACCTCTACCAAAAAAGAAGTCCGAGATTGAGAAATTTGTATGCATAGTATGCAAAGGTGAGCTTGTATTCAATGACTGGTGACTCGAGAGTGATAACTTTGGTAATGAGGTACTGGAGATGGTGGACATTTTTTGCTACTTAGGTGATACCATCTCTGCTAGTAGTAGGACTAAGGTCGCCAATATCGCCAAAATATGATGTGGCTGGGGAATGTTTAGAGAACTTTTGTCACTACTCACCAAGAGAAGAGTCCCTTTCCCCTTGAAGGGAAAGGTGTACTTCATGCGTTAGAAGCACAATGACATGCTTCAGGAACATAACCTGTCAAAGAGGATGATATCAACAGAATCGAACGCAATGAGATGATAATGCCGAGATGGATGTGTCGTGCCAAACTGCATGATAGGATATCAAGTGTAGAGCTAAGGAGAAGGTTAGGTATCAAGAGTATCAATGATGAGATGCGTACTAGCAGGCTTGGATGGTTTGGACATTTGGAGAGGATGGATGAACAAAGCTGGGTGAAAAGATGCAAGTCCATGAAAGTGGAGGGAGCTGCACCAAGGGGTGGACCAAGAAATATGTGGAATCGGACTTTGTGGTCTGATCTTAAATCAAAGAACCTGACAAGTGAGGCAGCTCTTAACAGGGTTGCCTGGAACGCCGCCATTAGGACATGAGACCAGAACCGTGCTTCATGTGGAGCACTCGATCTTTTAGTTTGTGTTTGTATGTATTTAAGTATATACTGTATGTTATGCAAGGTAAGGTTAATGATAGTGTATCCAGTCATGTACTGAACTATATGAAAATGATTGTGGCAAGCTCCAAACAATCGTCTACCGCTAACCATAATGAAAGCAGAATGGTGCCAGCAAAGGCTTATCCCTCGATACCTTCACCATATACTGATGGTTGATATAATGTTATAAGAAGGGCATACTGTTACATTTCGAAACCCATTAATGCACTCAGACAGTACGCTAGGAACATACGGCTGGGAGAGTGTAGACAGCAGAGTAGGGGTGTTGTAAATAGAGGAAGCTGTTGGAATGGCTTTGGTATGTGTGTTAATAGTCTGTATACGTCGTTGAGGTGTCCCCCGACTGGGTGCGAACATAATATACATGCTAAGACGTACTACCACACCCACTAAATGTCCGCCACGGTTGGGATCGAACTCAGGTCAAGCAGATTCACACGTCTGACCGTCTACTACAAAATCATGTATATACGTCATAACCTTTAACTGTCTTGATGTTGTAATTGTTAAAGTGTTTAAGATCTGTATGTGATAACCCAGGTTCGAATTCTGAGAGGATCACATGCTTTCAATAATTTCGTTGGGAGGTGTTTGGTGTTGGGAGTTAAATTAATTAGATTATTTCATAACTTTGATAAAATTAGCCCACCCGAGGGCACTTTCCTCTTCATTAGGAATATGCCAAGGGAATTAGTTTGAATAGGACCATTATATTCACAATGTCAAAATCAATATAGTGGATAAAGAGCATATTTAGGCAATGGTAATTATAACATCCATTAACCCCTACTGTACCGGAGGATACAGTAATAAAAGTCACCCAGTCCCAAGCAATGTGGCCAAAATGGCAAGATAGAACAACCTTCCACCACTAGAGATGAAGGTATACTGGCTCTCCAAGCCTTCAGAGGGTTGGATATAAGCTGAGAAGTATTGCCATATCGAGAGCAGTGCTCAAACGGTCGTGGCACCAGGCACAGCCTGATACAGGCAGTTACAAGGAAAGTACATTACTGACGGCTCCCAGCCGTCGCTGGGACTGGAGAATGACTTATCTACCGACGGCTCCCGCCGTCATTGGTATTGAACGGGTTAACATTACCATATGTAGGGCCATTTTATTCACAATGTTTCAAAATTAACGTAATAGATAAAGAACATATTTGGGCAACGGTAATTATAACATCCATTAACATTACCATATGTTGTTTTCAGCCGATAAACAGCCTGAAGCCATACACACCGGATCGTCAGAGGGAGCGACGCCCCCCTCGCTGTTGTGGCTGCTGACAGTCACGTGTTTGGTTCTGTTATGGTCCAGCTTGGCCAGACCATCAATGTATAATATAGCCTCCATGTCAACCCAACCATTAGACCATTACAACCAGTACATCTCAACCAACTCACCCAGTGTAATTTTAAAATCCTAACCTGACCTAATTTAACCCCTTCTGTCCATCAGCTTATGATATAGCCTCCAAGAATTAGACCATTTCAACCAGTCTAACTCGACTACCGCCAGCTTAGCCTGCCCTAATTTCAAATCTTAACCTAAACTAACCAGACTTAATCTAAACTAAGCTGGATTAACTTAAGCAGATCTAAAGTAATCCGACGGCCAGAGCTAACTTGATCTAACCTAAGCTGACCCATAGAAACCTAACCTGACCTAACCAAACCTAACCTGGTATGACCTAACCTCACCGAATTACATCCTACCTTAGCCAAAGCTAACCTAATGTATAGTTAACCTAAATAAATCTAACCTTACCAAACTTAAGGGGAGAATTCCACTTGATGGATTTTTGTCTTGACCCCTTTCTCCCTCATGCTTTACCCCATTGCTTTTGAGATTTCAAGACGTTTTCCCCATTAGTTTGGCTATTTTAACACCTTTAGCCCCATTTCGTTGTCAATTTTAAAACCTTTCGTGTCATTTAGGTGTTGATTATTTCCTGGCAAGCGATAGCGAGCCAGCAATTTTAAGAGGAATCGGCCTTCGGCCGGGACATTTTTCTACCGAAAAGTTGTACACATTTATCTTGAAGGGGGGTCTAGGGGGTGTTTTTCTAAGCTTGATGGAGGTCTAGGGAGGAAACTAAAAAAAATATATGAATAAATGAATTAATAGACCAAACAAACGGCCAGCCTCCCCTTAACCTAAATAAAGCTAACCTTACCAAACTTAACCTACCCTGAAAATAGTGGTTTAGCTATAGTCCATGTACTATAGTTAAGCCAAAAGTCTTGATTGACCACTTGCCGCTGTAACTTATAACTGAACACTTGCGAGTTTCAGGCTATAAGGAAGTTGGAGCCGTTAACATAGATATTAAACAGAAACGCAATAATAATGTAAGTTTCTGATGGATAAATGGTATGTTGAATTGAGTTTTATGTATTTATAAATGTACTACGACTGTATTTTTACCTGTAAATTATGTTAAGTATCGTTGTCTGCAGCTCCAACTTTCTTGTAGAACGAAACTCGCAAGTCTGCAATTGACCAGAAAATCCAGCGCTAATTTCCACCATTTGGAAAGAGGCAGCCGGGAAATATTGGGGTAATGTACAGCCCGTTTGCTCCAGCCCTTTTTTTAGTTACAGACGCTAGGGGTAACAATTTATGGCCTACCTTTAACCCCTTCAGCACGATGACGTAATTTTCATCATGTTCTGGTTACCATTAGACGATTTTCTTCAGCTTATAATCAACCTCTAGGACTCGAAGGGGTAAAAAACGTTCTCAATAAACCTTCTGACTAACATAGATCCTTCCTAAACTGCGTATACTCGTTTAATTTTAACGAGAATCCAAGGAAACAATACGTCATCGCACTGAAGGGGTTAATGGATGGGCTATAACTCTGGTTGAATTATACTGGATGAAATGGTATACTGGTTGAGATATCTAGTCACCGTTCATATTAAGCCGGTATCACACGAGCGCTTTTTCACTCAACATTTATCCTCAACACTGGTCTGGCAGCTTATGAGGTCAACATTTAGAATATTTCGGTCACTTAAATGCATCTATCAAAAGTCTAGTTTCCTATACCAGGACAAAACATTCAAGAAATGTTACCAGAAAAACGTTGATCATCGAATGTTGACTATAAAAGCTCTCGTGTGATACCGGCTTTACACTTGAAATTGTGAGTGCATTTCCTAAACTTACTGTAATTCTGGTCGACTTGCTGATTAGCGGTGGTGGCATTAAGGGCCCCATTAGCCCCATTACTGTTGAGACTTTAAGACGTTCTGCCCATTAGTTTGGCGATTATAACACCTTTCGCCCCAGTTTTTTGTAAATTTTATGACCTTTCGTGCCATTTAGTTGTCGATTTGTTTTCCTGGCGAGCGAAAGCGAGCCTGAAATTTTAAGAGGTTCTATTGAAAAATGTACACATTTGTCTTCAAGGGGAGTCTAGGGTTTTTGTTTTAAGCTTGATGGAGGTCTAGTGAGGAAACTAAGCAATAAAGGCATGAAAGACCAAACAAACGGCCTGTCTCCCCTTAATTTGTCTTGCAGGTTTATCAATAGCTTGAAAGTGAATGTTTAGGGTTATTATTATGTTGGTAAAGTAGGTAAACGTAATTATTATGGTGGTAAAGTAGGTAAAAGTAAGTATTATGTTGGTAAAGTAGGTAAAAGTAATTATTATGTTGGTAAAGTAGGTAAACGTAATTATTATGTTGGTAAAGTAGGTAAAAGTAATTATTATGGTGGTAAAGTAGGTAAAAGTAATTATTATGTTGGTAAAGTAGGTAAACGTAATTATTATGTTGGTAAAGTAGGTAAACGTAATTATTATGTTGGTAAAGTAGGTAAACGTAATTATTATGGTGGTAAAGTAGGTAAACGTAATTATTATGTTGGTAAAGAAGGTAAACGTAATTATTATGTTGGTAAAGTAGGTAAACGTAATTATTATGTTGGTAAAGTAGGTAAACGTAATTATTATGTTGGTAAAGTAGGTAAACGTAATTATTATGTTGGTAAAGTAGGTAAACGTAATTATTATGGTGGTAAAGTAGGTAAACGTAATTATTATGTTGGTAAAGTAGGTAAACGTAATTATTATGGTGGTAAAGTAGGTAAACGTAATTATTATGTTGGTAAAGAAGGTAAACGTAATTATTATGTTGGTAAAGTAGGTAAACGTAATTATTATGTTGGTAAAGTAGGTAAACGTAATTATTATGTTGGTAAAGTAGGTAAACGTAATTATTATGTTGGTAAAGTAGGTAAACGTAATTATTATGTTGGTAAAGTAGGTAAACGTAATTATTCACATTAATAATATATATTAATTCGTTAATACAGTCAGACAAAATTTATCTCAACATTACTTGTCAGAATCACCCTTTCTCTCATAAACAGACAAAATCAATACAGTATTTCGCCAAACTTTTGTTATGAGAGTTGTTGTGGAGTTTAGAGAGGTGCATACACTCGCCTGCCTATAATGATTTAAGGGGAGATGGGCCTTTTTTGTTTGTTTTGGTCTATTAATTCATTTATTCCATTATTTCTTAGTTTCTTCGCTAGACCTCCATCAAACTTAGAAAAACACCCCCTAGACCCCCCTTCAAGATAAACTTGTACATTTTTCGGTAGAAAAATGTCCCGGCCGAAGGCCAATTCCTCTTAAAATTTCAGACTCGCTATCGCTCGCCAGGAAAAAATCAACACCTAAATAGCACGAGAGATCATAAAACTGACAACGAAATGGGGCGAAAGGTGTTGAAATCGCCAAACTAATGGACCGAACGTCATAAAACCTAAACACAAATGGGACTTAAGACGAGGAAGAAAGGGGACCAGAAAAACGGCCCATCTCCCCTTAAGAAGGTCACACAATCCATGTTCTATAATTATGATTTACGTCAATTTGGTTGTTTAAAATTATACAGATTTCTCAACACTAAAGAACTTCTAATGTTCAGTACCATACTAAAGCCGGTATCACACGAGAACATTTATAGTCAACATTCGATGATCAACATATTTCTGGCAACATTTCTGGAATATTTTGCACTGTTATCGGAAACTAGACTATTGAGAGACGAATTTAGGCAACCGAAATATTGTATATGTTGACCACATAAGCTGCCAGACCAGTGTTTAGGATAAAGGTTGAAGGAAAAAGCGCTCGTGTGATAGCGGCTTAAGTTTTTGTTTTCTTTTTTTTCCATCTTCAAAACACAGGTATAGTAATTGAAGTCGCTTCGTGTCTGTAACAAGAAACGTGTATACTGTGAGCGGACAACTGTGTATACTGTGAGCGGACAACTGTGTATACTGTGAGCGGACAACTGTGTATACTGTGATGTGTATACTGTGAGCGGACAACTGTGTATACTGTGAGCGGACAACTGTGTATACTGTGAGCGGACAACTGTGTATACTGTGAGCGGACAACTGTGTATACTGTGAGCGGACAACTGTGTATACTGTGAGCGGACAACTCAGCCATTACGTTATTCAATTGTCAGGATAGGTCCGGTTAAGGGGGTAATACTTGGCTTTTGGTCTATATATTTGTTTATTTATGAATTTTTGAGTTTCCTCGCTAGACCTCCATCAAGCTTAGAAAAGCTCCCCCTAGACCCCCTTTCAAGATAAACTAGTAATTTTTTCAGCAGAAAAATGTCCCGGCTAAAGGCCGATTCCTTCTAAAATTAGAGGCTCGCTTTCGCTCGCCGGGAAAAAATCGACACCTAAAGGGCACGAAAGGTTTTAATATTGACAAACAAATGAGGTGAAAGGTCTCAAAATCGTCAAACTAACGGAACGAACGTCTACAAATATCAAAAGTAATATTCTAACCATGAGGGAGAAGGGGGTCCAGAAAGAGCGAGTAGTACCACCTTAAGTAAAGATAGGTTAAGTTTATGAATTTCCTTTGGTTTAGTTGGTCCTGGTTGAGTTGGTACGGAAGGGTTGAGTTGGTACGGAAGGGTTGAGTTGGTACGGAAGGGTTGAGTTGGTACGGAAGGGGTTGAGTTGGTACGGAAGGGTTGAGTTGGTACGGAAGGGTTGAGTTGGTACGGAAGGGTTGAGTTGGTACGGAAGGGTTGAGTTGGTACGGAAGGGTTGAGTTGGTACGGAAGGGTTGAGTTGGTACGGAAGGGTTGAGTTGGTACGGAAGGGTTGACTTGGTACGGAAGGGTTGACTTGGTACGGAAGGGTTGAGTTGGTACGGAAGGGTTGAGTTGGTACGGAAGGGTTGAGTTGGTACGGAAGGGTTGAGTTGGTACGGAAGGGTTGAGTTGGTACGGAAGGGTTGAGTTGGTACGGAAGGGTTGAGTTGGTACGGAAAGGTTGACTTGGTACGGAAGGGTTGACTTGGTACGGAAGGGTTGACTTGGTACGGAAGGGTTGAGTTGGTACGGAAAGGTTGACTTGGTACGGAAGGGTTGAGTTGGTACGGAAGGGTTGAGTTGGTACGGAAGGGGTTGAGTTGGTACGGAAGGGTTGAGTTGGTACGGAAGGGTTGACTTGGTACGGAATGGTTGAGTTGGTACGGAAGGGTTGACTTGGTACGGAAGGGTTGAGTTGGTATGGAAGGGTTGAGTTGGTACGGAGGGGTTGACTTGGTACGGAAGGGTTGAGTTGGTACGGAGGGGTTGACTTGGTACGGAAGGGTTGAGTTGGTACGGAAGGGTTGACTTGGTACGGAGGGGTTGAGTTGGTATGGAAGGGTTGAGTTGGTACGGAAGGGTTGACTTGGTACGGAAGGGTTGACTTGGTACGGAAGGGTTGACTTGGTACGGAAGGGTTGAGTTGGTACGGAAGGGTTGACTTGGTACGGAAGGGTTGAGTTGGTATGGAAGGGTTGAGTTGGTACGGAAGGGTTGACTTGGTACGGAAGGGTTGACTTGGTACGGAAGGGTTGAGTTGGTACGGAAGGGGTTGAGTTGGTACGGAAGGGTTGAGTTGGTACGGAAGGGTTGACTTGGTACGGAAGGGTTGAGTTGGTATGGAAGGGTTGAGTTGGTACGGAAGGGTTGACTTGGTACGGAAGGGTTGAGTTGGTACGGAAGGGTTGAGTTGGTACGGAAGGGTTGAGTTGCTATGGAAGGGTTGACTTGGTACGGAAGGGTTGAGTTGGTACGGAAGGGTTGAGTTGGTACGGAAGGGTTGACTTGGTACGGAAGGGTTGACTTGGTACGGAAGGGTTGAGTTGGTACGGAAGGGTTGAGTTGGTACGGAAGGGTTGAGTTGGTACGGAAGGGTTGAGTTGGTACGGAAGGGTTGAGTTGGTACGGAAGGGTTGACTTGGTACGGAAGGGTGTTTGACTGAAGGGTTGGTACGGAAGGGTTTGATTGGTACGGAAGGGTTGAGTTGGTACGGAAGGGTTTTGAGTTGGGTACGGAAGGGTTGAGTTGGTACGGAAGGGGTTTTGGTACGGAAGGTGGACTTGGTACGGAAGGGTTGAGTTTGGTACGGAAGGGTTGAGTTGGTACGGAAGGGTTGAGTTGGTACGGAAGGGTTGAGTTGGTACGGAAGGGTTGAGTTGGTACGGAAGGGTTGACTTGGTACGGAAGGGTTGACTTGGTACGGAAGGGTTGAGTTGGTACGGAAGGGTTGACTTGGTACGGAAGGGTTGACTTGGTACGGAAGGGTTGACTTGGTACGGAAGGGTTGACTTGGTATGGAAGGGTTGACTTGGTACGGAAGGGTTGAGTTGGTACGGAAGGGTTGACTTGGTATGGAAGGGTTGACTTGGTACGGAAGGGTTGAGTTGGTACGGAAGGGTTGACTTGGTACGGAAGGGTTGACTTGGTACGGAAGGGTTGACTTGGTATGGAAGGGTTGACTTGGTACGGAAGGGTTGACTTGGTACGGAAGGGTTGACTTGGTACGGAAGGGTTGACTTGGTATGGAAGGGTTGACTTGGTATGGAAGGGTTGAGTTGTTACGTTGCTAGTTGAAAAGGTCTACTATTGGAGTTTTATGGAAAGCACTCCAGGGGGCTGGGAATCCTCCTCCCCTTGTAAAAGGTCTACTATTGGAGTTTTATGGAAAGCACTCCAGGGGGCTAGGAATCCTCCTCCCCTTGTAAAATTCACCTACTAGACGAGACAGAGAATGGGGCGAGGGAATGTAAAAGTGGTTCCAGACCCTAAGAATTAGAACTTTGAATGTTGTTTCTGTTTGGTCTCTGTCTCGAGTCGGCCACCCCCAGCTATGGGGTATGTGCCTGAGTATATACATACATACATACATACTCCAGTTTGGTAATACAACACAAACCGTACTATGCTTCTCATAATTTTCAAAACGTACAGTTGGCCACTTAAGTTTTGTTCCTCTCCGGGATCATATACACGGAAATATAAGACACATGATTGATTTACGAGTACAGTTACTTATGCAGTGGTTGACTCATCTGATTAGGCAACTGATAACTAAAAGAAACCACACTCACATTTAATTTATACTATTTAACTTGCATGCAGAATATCATGATGAGGAGCAAAACTAATGTTGGTAACCGTACATGCCCTTACAAACTAATGTTGGTAACCGTACATGCCCTTACAAACTAATGTTGGTAACCGTACATGCCCTTACATACACCAGACATAATGTTGGTAACCGTACATGCCCTTACAAACTAATGTTGGTAACCGTACATGCCCTTACATACACCAGACATAATGTTGGTAACCGTACATGCCCTTACATACACCAGACATATTGTTGGTAACCGTACATGCCCTTACATACACCAGACATAATGTTGGTAACCGTACATGCCCTTACAAACACCAGACATAATGTTGGTAACCGTACATGCCCTTACAAACACCAGACATATAATTCCTAATTACCTTTTACATTTTCTCCCCAAGATCACCAAATTGCAAGTATCTTATGTGCTCCGAATATAGTGGTTTACAAATTTATCCGAAACCAAACACTCCTTGTAACAGATCTCTCAAATATTAGAGTATTCGCGGCCTCAGCTGTTTAAGGGGAGACGGTCGTTTTTCTGGTCCCCTTTCTCCCTAGTGTTTAGTCCCATTAGTTTTGAGATTTTTAGACGTTCGGCCCATTTTGTTGGCGATTTTAAAACCTTTCGTCTCATTTCGTTATAAATGTTAAGACCTATCGTGCCATTTAGTTGTCAATTTTGTCCCGGCGAGCGATAGCGAGCCTGTAATTGTAAGAAAAATCGGCCTTCGGCCGGGACATTTTGTTACCGAAAAATTTACAAATTTATCTTGAGGGGGGGGGGGGGTCCTAGGGGATGTTTTTCTAAGTTTGAGGGATGTCTAGCGAGGAAACTAAAAATTTATGAATGAATGAATTTATAGACCAAAAAAGCAGTCAGTGTCCCCTTAATGTGCGAACTTGGTCCTCCCTAGACATTGCCAGGATGTTCAGTAATTCAGCACAATACGATCTATTATGTTACGGATATTGTGTGATGGTGGAATTCTCGATGGTTTGGCAATAAATATGCAGTACTGTACTCTGTTTCTTTTCAGCTGACGGTAAATTGAATCCTTTAGCAGCTGATTTCTCCATTCTTAATGGAATATTATGAAATTACTATGTGTCTGCATTATATTAAGACCAAGTGTATATAATCAGCCCCATATTTCACTACAAAATCTTCAAAATAACTTAGAAATCTTGATGGAAACTTTGCAATTTACCGCCAATTGAAAAGAAACAGTATAGGTCATTCAGCTTTGGAGTAATCTCAAGTGCTAAATTAGATTATACTTTGTTAAATCATCTTATGTTCGTTGGAATTATTGTCTTATTTCAGCCAGAAAAGAATTAACACGACTGTGATAATGGAGGGGCTTCGGAAATAAAGGCAATCTGACTATAGCCTGTTCGAGATAGGTAGGCCAAAAATCGTGAATCGATGCTACTCAAGTGGATTAGGTCATAGCTGATTGCTAGGAAGCAGAGCGTTTGTATCAATGGTGTAAAATCGGACTGGGGATCAGTTAAAAGTGGGGTCCCCCAAGGGTTCATTATCTACATAAATTATCTTGACTTAGGCATACATAGTAGGATCAGTAAATTTGCTGATGATACTAAAATGGGTAGGATAATAGAGTCAGCTAGCGACAGGGAATGCCTTCAAAAGGATCTCGATCATTTGCATGAGTGGTCCATGAATTGGTAGAGGAGTTTCAATGTAGACAAATGTAGGGTATTAAGGATTGGAATTCGTAATTTAGAAGCGAAATACAAACTAGACAATGTAGAATTAGACAACTCAGAGTGTGAAAAGGATCTGGGGGCGCTCGTTAGTAATGATCTGAAACCCAGAAAACAATGTAGAGTTCTAGGATTCAGATCTAGGAGTGTTAGCAACAGGACTTCTGAAGTTTTCTTAAAACTATACTTAGCACTAGTAAGACCTCATTTAGACGATGCTGTCCAATTTTGGTGCCCTTATTACAAAATGGATATCGACCCTTTAGAAGCAGTCCAAAGAAGAATGACGAAAATTATACATAATATTAGAAACTTATCGTATGAGGAGAGGTTGAAAGTCTTAGGCTTGCACTTACTAGAAAGACGAAGATGTAGGGGAGACATGAGAGAGGTATTTAAATGGATAACAGATATAAAAAAGGGCAATATAGATGAGATATTAAAGCTAAAGAACGGCGACATAACCCGCTCAAATGGTTTCAAGTTAGATAAGTTTAGATTTAGGAAATATATAGGAAAGCACTAGTTTGGGAATAGAGTTCTTAACATGTGAAATGGACTGCCCAGAGCAGTGATTTGCTTAGGAACAGTTGAAAGCTTTAAGTGTTAGTTGGATTCCCATATGTATGATATGGGCTGGGTGTGAGTGGGAGCTGCCTCGTGTGGGCCACATAGCCTTATGCAGTTTCCCGCGATCTTTTGTTCCTATGTAATCTCTGTAACTCGAAAAGGGCAAGAGCAAATGGGCTGTGAATTTCGACACTTTTTTTCTGACTGACCTTGCCCAAATGGTAGAAATATTAGCTCTATTACTCTAGTTGTTTGTCAGTTATAGAGGTTAATGTTCAACACTTTTGGCCTACTTTTTTTGGAACAGGGTATAGTATTAATCTTCTTGGAAGGTGTCTAATATCTCACAGAAATGGGCGTTATTATATACAGTATATTGATGCTTAACCCTTTTGTACCGGCGACGCCCTTTTATCTTTATTCTGGCTACAATTGGACGATGTTCTTCCGTTTAAAAAGAGCCATTAGTAATTAAAAGAGCCATTAGTAATTAAAAGAGCCATTAGTAATTAAAAGAGCCATTAGTAATTAAAAGAGCCATTAGTAATTAAAAGGCTTCGAACTATCTCTCTTAACCCTTTTTACTAACACAGATCCTTTTTAAACTGCACAAATTCGTCTAAATATAGCTAGAGTAAAATAAAAAAGACTTCGCTGGTACATAAGGGGTTAAGGGGCTAGTGCTTGTTGTTTGGGCTACTTATTAATTTATATATTTAATTTTGAGTTTCCTAGTTAGACCTCCGTCAAGCTTAAAAAACACCCCGTATACCCCCTTTCAGGATATATTTGTACATCTTTCGGTAGAAAAAATTGCCTTCAAATATTACATGCTCGCTATCGCTCGCCAGGAAAAAAATTGACACCTAAACGGCACGAAACGTCTTAATATTGACAAATTAATGGGGCAAAAGATTTCAAAATCGCCAAACTAGTGAACGAACGTCTTTAAATAGCAAAACTACTGGGTCTAAACAGGAGAGAGAAGTGGATCCAAGCTCGGGTCACACATACACGTTCTAACGTCCCGTCCGTCCCCGACCAAGAAAATAACTTCTGTGTGTGTCCGTGTATGTCCCGTGGGTGTCCCGGCATAACACGTTTTCTGGCAGTTGCCCCGACCCACACGGACCATTTTATGCATGCATAAAAAGGACGCCGCCTAGGCGCTTTTTATTAAGAGTTCGGGGCCGGACGGGACGTTAGAACGTGTATGTGTGACCCGAGCTTAAAAAGCGAGTACCACCCCTTAAATGTACAAAAAATAAGCCACATTACAAAATGGTTATATATTATTTATGTTTAAGGAAGCCCACCTCGCTTTTTTTCTCATTCTCTCCCTCTTTCTTTGGCTTGTATCCATTCGGCCTACTGTTTTAAGACGTTTACCCCCATTCAGGTGTCAATATTTTCCTGGTGAGCGGTAGCGAGCCAGCATATATATGTTTTTGTTTTGAGAGCAAGCTAAATTTGTAAATTTTTTCGATGAAAAATTGAAGCCGGATTTCTCCATACAATGCTGGCTCGCTATCGCTCGCCAGGAAGATATCGACACCTGGATGGGGATTTTGGCCCTGTCACTCTTTCAACTATGGGGGAGGCACTCGCTATAGGCAGTTATCCCTTTTGCCTCCCTCAATCGCATAGAAAAAAAAAAATTAATAAAAATCTTAAAACAGTTGGCTGAATGGGGCCGAATGGATACAAGCCAGAGAAAGAGAGAAAATGAGAGAAAGAGAAAAAAAAGCAGGTGACCCCCTTAAGAATAACAGGTTTGTAATATTCACTAAATGTTATCAATAATCTGTGTATAGAGAAGAACACTGTATACTGTATAATATGTAGGCCTCTGTTGCTATTAAGGTGAGATGGGTCGTTTGTATTTGCACATTTATCTATCTTTATATTATGTTATTTGTTTCCTCCCAAGACCTTAATCAAGCTAAGAAATAACGCGCCCAAGACCCTCCTTGAAGATAGATTTGTACATTTTTCGATAGAAAAATTTCCCGGCCGAAGGCCGGTTACTCTTAAATTACAGGCTCGCTATCGCTCGCCAGGATAAAATTGACACCTAAATGGCACGACAGATCTTAAAATTGACAGAATGGGGCGTAAATTCTTAAAATCGCTAAAATAATGGGGCGAACGTCTTAAAATCTCAAAAGCAAGGGAGCTAGACGTGAGGGAGAAAGGAGTCAAGAAAAAAGTCCCTCAAGGGACAATCTCCCCTTAATCAAGCTAAAAATAACCCGCCCAAGACCCTCCTTGAAGATGGATTTGTACATTTTTCAATAGAAAAATGTTCCGGCCGAAGGCCGGTTTCTCTCAAATTACAGGCTCGCTATCGCTCGCCAGGAAACAATTCGACACCTAAATGACACGAAGTCTTAATATTGATAAAGAAATGGGCGAAAGGTCTTAAAATGACCAAACTAATGGGCCAGACGTCATAAAATCTGAAAACTAACGCGGCTAAACATGAGGAAGAAAGGGAACCAGAGAAACGACCCATCTCCCATCAATATGAATAGTGATACTCGAGATTTGTGTACAATTGATGTGTATCAAGCTTATG
The DNA here is from genome assembly GCA_032716605.1 of Paralithodes platypus. Taxonomy (NCBI): domain Eukaryota; kingdom Metazoa; phylum Arthropoda; class Malacostraca; order Decapoda; family Lithodidae; genus Paralithodes; species Paralithodes platypus. Next base: position 7,932,935 of record CM064578.1, on the reverse strand, counting down.
TAAATTGTTAATGTACAGTCGCGCTAATAGGTGATGTATCCGCACCAATTATGTTTGATCAATAAATGGTATCAGCAATATTTACACATAATTTCTTCTTTTTGAGTGAGATATACCAACATGTTCCTACACTTACCCACCCTATTCAACATCTGACAGACATTATTACAGCACAGAGCAAGCCAAACGTAATGACAGCTGGGACATGACTTATTTGCGCCACCGTACTGCATATACTGTATGTGTGTATAATAAGAACACGACAACTAATGGATAATGATTTGACAATAAATGGCCGTATGAAATCTTCTTATCTATCCTTTGTAAAATCCTAAATAATATTTCCCGAAAACATAATATAATAATAATACATTGCATAATGAATTCCAACCTATAACCTATACCCTGTTTCTTTTCATCTGACGGTAAATTGACCACTTGCGAGTTTCAGGATATAAGGAAGTTGAAGTTTTTTTCATTCGATATTTAGTAGAATTACGAGCTAAAATGTGGTTGTATAGCATATATTAATACATAAAACCAAATCCAGCATACTTTCTATCCATCAGAAACCTACAATATTATTTCATTAATTTTCTGTTTTATATCAATAATTACGGCTCCAATTTCCTTATAGCTTGAAACTTGCAAGTGGTCAATTGCAAAGTTACGATCAAGATTAATCAGTTATGTTTAACATTTGTTTTAGTTAAATATGGTGCTAATTATATAAACTTGGTCTTGATATGATGCAGATACATATTGGATTCATAGTTTGTCCACTAAGTATCGATACATTAGCTGCTAAATGATTCAATTTACCGTCAGATGAAATGAAACTGAGTGTAGTTACCCACAAGCCAACATTCTTCCGATTCTACCAAAATATACAAGGAAATTGGTGTACAGTTCGAGACAATGGTATAATTATTGCGGAGGGCTACCTTGTATTTGACCACACAAAACGAGTTGGTATCTAGTGTGTAGTAGTAGTATAAGTATTGTTATTTGGGGTTCGACCCCTACGGGGAACCCCTATTATAATCATTAAACACGGTTTTTCATCCAAATTCTTCTTACGCGCCGGTTTCGACGCAATAACTCCAGAACCGCTTTTTGGATCGGGATCAAACTTTCACAAGAGGTGCGTTTTTGTATTGGGCAACTTTTGATATGCTAAACATCTGGCATGGCGGCCAAACAGGTCCGTGGCAGCCGATTTCCCGAAAAACTTGACGCCTAAATACCGTCTCTCCCACTCATAGGAAACGACTGGGCTTTGGCATATGGACTCCCCTAATAATGCTCCACAAATGTTATGGAGAAGGTTTTGCTTTTGCACGTGGGTTTTTTCCCGGCAATCTTGAAAAAACCTCGAATTCCACTTAAAATTCCACATCTTGAAAACTACGCCGATGATCAAAGCCATGCTTGCGTAGTTGGGTGAGGCTCGCGATTCCGAACGTTTTGATACCAAAAGAATATAAATTGGTGGAATAGTTTGGCCACAGCATTGAAAACTGTCTATTCTTAAATGACTTTAAAACCGCATTCGCTACCCACACAAAGTTTACCGTCTACAGTCTATAGGCTTTCACGCATCCCCCAGTTTTGCTTAATAACATAGTCTCTTTATTATTCAGATCTATTATTTTGTTTTTATTTAACTCTCTCAAAACAGTTCGAGTCCCTACGAATTCCAGCAATTATTTAGCCAACCTACCTATACATACCTACCCTACCAAATAATAATGATAATTCAAATTTATTTTTGGTGAATGACAGAGTATTGGCTAAGGTTTTTAACAATTCCTCCCTTTGCCAAATGCTTTGTTTAACCCTTATTTAGCGGCGAGCAACATAAGTCGAGTTAAATAAAGCTGGACTATGTGGCGGCGCTCGACATAGGTCGAGTGGCAATTTCAGCACGTAATGTGGCTGAGAGAGAGAGAGACAAGTGGTGGCAGGAGACTAGCGAGCGTATGACTGCTCCAGACCACCGCGGCGAACCTACTGACACAAATCTCAGCTCCCTCCTCCCTCTCTCACTCGCTACATACTCAATTATGTACTGAAAGTACCGAATTACCTGCTTTTTGCACTCGCGTTGCACGGTTATTGCAAGAAAACTATCCATCATACAAGGATCGTTATGGTGTCATTCGAAAGCTCTGTTTATGCCCTTTCAGGGATAGGTACTTGTTTTACGTTCTGGGTCTTATTTAGGCATGAAAATGATCACGTAAACAGCCCTATTTTGGCTAAAAACACCCCGCTGTGCGGTACACATAAATAAACCGCATAGGCCGCTCGTAAGGTGTTAACCCTTGTCTAGCGGGATTTTTTGGGCTTATTTGGGCATATTCAGGCCCTCCTGCATGATAAATCAAGTAGCATGAAAACAAAATTATTTAGCAAAAAACTAGGCACTAAAAGCTTCAAAATGAGACCAGAACGAGCTACGTAGCACTCGTGGTTCTCATACAGTGATACCAGTAACATGGGAGTTTAGCGTATAGCGGCATATTTTTCCCAGCTATGCTCACTACTGGCTACACTGCCGGCCTCTCGAGAACACAGGGGCGGCGGTAAGCCCTGGGAGTCGGCTGTCTGGCCCGCTGTGCTCCCGGCCATTTGCACTCTATTTTAACCCTTTAAAAGCCTTAATAATGCTCCTAACTTGCTGCAAATTGGAACCGGACTTAAGTCCGACCCCGATCTTTAAGGGTTAATAACAATGATATGGACCTTTAAAGTTTTGTCAATTGCCTGTGTGACTTACCCTGCCCTTACTTCCTACCTCCCTCCTCCCTCATATCTAGCAATTGTATCAACAACCACTCTAGTGAACTTTCGGTATTTAGTTTATTCAGCTTAATACTATTTATCCACATAAAATAGAAACCTATCACAATTGTTGTCTAATACAACCATAGACAGTGCTATTACATATTATTTGAACATGATGTCGAATTTGGCAGTTGCTATTTACCTTGAACAGTAATGACAGAACCGAAAGCTTCTCTTGCCGTGTAGTACTCAAAGAAAGCAGGATTACTTAAGCCGGCCCATACTGAACTGTTACCAAGTCAGAGATTCAGAGGTAACTTTCACAATGCATTATAACCCTAGACAGACACCAATATACCACTAAATCATACAAATATCACTACAAAAAAGATTGGAAAATATTATATTAATGTCCTAGGTATTTGAAATTATGCAAATGAGTAAAATCCATTATGATATAATGATAATGGGATTGATTAGTATCTGGCAACAGTGTTGCACTATAATTTTCTGAACGTATGCTAACCGGAATATTTATCCCATTAATATACACATCTATCACTATTTAAATTTAATACAACCATACACAGTGCTATTACATATTATTTGAACATAATATAGGCTAGGATGGTCTTTCCTTTAAACCATTTTCTATATATATTCACAAAAAACATAGGCCTAGCCTAGGCAGCGCTACCAGGTACGAATTTATCAGTTCGAATTTTGATGAGAGTGGGATTAGGCCTAGGCCTAGCCTAGGGCTTAACATGGGATACTGTTTGGGGGTTGGGAATAGGCTCAGGCTGCTTTAGGCCTAATTAGGTAAAAATAGTCAAATCGAGACAATTGCACAGCCAACATAGCCTATTAAGCAAATATTTTACCAATCTACAATAGGCCTAATCTATTCGCTGTAAGTAGGCAAGAAATCATGACCTATAACCTCTGTAACTAAAAAACAACTAGAGTGATCAAGCTAATAATTATGTCTACCATTTGGGAAGAGTCAGTCAAGGAATAGCCTAGATGTGGAAATTTGCAGCCAATTTGCTCTAGCCCTTTTTGAGATACAGAGGTTAGAGGTCATTGTTGAGGACCCGCCTCACCCCCCCCCCCCCCCCCCCAATGACATATTGTCATCATCTTATATATTGCCAGCAGGGGGCAAATAACCGGAAAAAATCGCCGTCAAAATAGCCTAGACGCGAACTTAACCACGGTGATCGACACATGTAAACATGGCGGTGACGGGGGCGGTGTCGGACGTTTGCAATAAAGTTCCCGTCTATTTTGAATGCCATTGGATACAATAATATGTTGAGGCATGGCGGTGGCGGGGGCGGTGTCGGACGTTTGCAATAAAGTTCCCGTCTATTTTGAATGCCATTGGATACAATAATATGTTGAGGGGGGCTTTGCCCCCCCCCCAATGACATATTCATCATCATCATCATCTCCGACGCCTTGTTTCCCCCTGGGAAACCCCCACTAGAGGATGGCCATGACAGAAACGTCTCCAAGCTACTTTGTCAAGACATGCCTCCCTTGCCCGTGCCACAATGCCCCTTCCACTACGTGGAAGTTTTTCTTCAATATATTTTTCCACTTTCTTTTCCCATACCATAGGTGGTCTTCCACTACTAGCGGTTCCACTCACCTGACTCCCATATATCTTTCTTGGCATTCTGTCTTCATCTATTCTCTGAACATGACCATACCACCTCAAAGTACTTCTCTTTATACACTCAACCACACCACAATCAATGCCCAAAGCCTGCTCTTCCATTCCAAAGGACTCGTACACTTCCCTATTACTTGGCCCATCTAGCCTATTCATGCCAGCTGCCATTCTGAAAAAGCTCATCTCCACAGCTCTCAGTTTGAAGAGGTCTTCGTCACTTGCCGTCCATGTCTCGCTTCCATACGAGAGTGTTGGGAGCAGCACACTGTTTCTCAGTGACTTTTTGACTTCCTGGCTAACTATTCTTCCTTTGAGAATACTATCAAGTTCTCCAATCACTTTTCTCCCTTGCATTTTTCTCTCTTTTATCTCACTCTCCATTTTACCATATTTGCATAGTACAGCTCCCAAATACTTGAAACTTTCAACCTCTTCTAGTACTTCATTTTTCAATTTTATTTTACAACTTTTCTTGTGTTCTTTCTTGATTCTATATTTTTCCTTAAAATCTATGGTTTCATGCATTCTTCTCTCAAACACCATTACCTTACATTTCCCTACATTGACCTTTAACTTTCGCTTTTCAAATACTCTGTCAAAGTCAGTGACCACTCTCTGAAGTTTTTCAGCATTTTCCGCCAACAGGACTGCATCGTCCGCATATAGGCATGTTAAAATCTTCCATGTTCTTCCCTCTGATTCCAGTCTAGCTCCCACACCCATTGATACAGCCCTACATTCCCTAATCACTCCATCCATGTATATATTGAACAACCAAGCTGACATGACACATCCCTGTCTTACACCTACATTGACCTCAAAACTTTCACTTAACTTATCCCCTACCTTCACATTTGCCATTGCATTCCTATAAAAAGATTTTACTGCCATTAGCAACTTTCCTCCCACACCATATACTGTTAACACATCCCACACAGGCTTTCGGGGTTGAAATAGGGGAGCTATACCCCCGCCAAAGGTGGCTTTCTAGGGCTTTTCCTAGCTGATGCTGAGAGGATTGGGTTCTAGTCATGTGGTGATGGGCTGGTCGAGCTGAGCAATCTCTGCCATACCCATAGCTTACTCTGACTGTTCCTTTAACTTATATATTTTCTAGATCTCAATTGACGGCGTCTCTTCCGTGGATTGACCTCCCAATCTACCAAGATTGGAAGCCAAAATGTCACATTTTTCCCTTGCCCCTCAACTTTCTCTTCACAATTGCAGAGGGGCACAGGGCCCTGGGTGGGGCTTTGGTTTCCCGGGCGTTTCCGCACCCTCCTCAGCTCCCCGCTCCCGGCTTCGGTCACCCAGGCTTTATTGTGGTAAGCAGGGAGGGTTCTGTGGGGGCGCTCGGTTATGGCCTTGGCTTTGCTTGGGACCTTGGGGCTGTTCGGCCAGGCAGCTTGGGGAACAACAACAACAACAACAACACATCCCACAGGCCCTCCCAGTCTACTTTGTCGTAGGCTTTTTCCAAATCCATGAATGCTGCATAGAGTTTTCTGTTTTTGGCCAGATACTTCTCTACCAACAATCGCATTGAGGCTATCTGGTCAACGCAGCCCCTGCCCTTTCTGAAACCTCCCTGTTCCTCGCCTATTTTGTCATCCGTTATCTTCTGTAGCCTCTGTGTTACTACTCTTGCGTGTACCTTTCCAGGTATGCTAAGCAAGCTAATTCCCCTATAATTCTTACACTCTTCTTTACTACCCTTCCCTTTGTACAAGGGTACTATCACTGCTTTCCTCCAGTCCTCTGGTACACTTTCCTTTTCCCATGCTAATTTACATAACCTATGCATTATGTCAACAGCTTCTTCTCCTCCATATCTCAGCATTTCACCTGGGATGTTATCTACTCCAGCAGCTTTGCCCATTTTAAGTCTATTGATTGCTTCTTTTACTTCTTCTCTACTTATCTGGCTTTCAACTACCCTGTTTATTCTACCACTCTCCATTCCTATGGATGAGATATTTACCTTCCCCCTACTCTTTACAGATAAGCTACTAAAATGATCTTTCCATACTTTCACAACACCATCACCCTCTACCACTTCCCCATTCATGTCCCTCATCCTACCACCTGAGACACTCTCAGTCTTCTTCCCTCTGGCTTCTTTCACAGCTCTGTAGTATGCTTTCCTGTCATTCAGAAACTGTTCACTAATCTTTCTCCCATATGCCTCATCTGTCTTCCTTTTAGCGTCTTGTATCGCCCTCTTCACTCTTTGTTTCAAATTTTTATATTCTTCTTTCCTCGCATCTCTAGTTTCTCTAGGTATATTCTTTTGCAGAATACTCTTTCTGAACTCTTTTTGTTCTCACTATTTCTTCTATCATATTGACATATTGTCACCATCATATATATTGTCAGCAGGGGGCAAATAACCGAGAAAAAACCGCCATCAAAATAGACACCTTTATGAATAGGTTATCCTTTAGGCTAGGCCTATCGGCAAGAGTTGCGTTATCGGGCGTATCACCTGACCGAGTATAGGCTATCCTAGTGTTTACTAATTTATAGGCTACCCCTATGAAAGGACATTAGCCGGATAGGATATAGTTACCGGGTGTATCGCCAGCCTTGTTTACACTACGCGTACGCGTAGTGGTGTCGGACGCTTGCCATCCTTTTCCTGTCTATTTAGACTGCCTTTGGATACAATAATATGTTGAGGTTGGGCTTTGCCCCCCTTCACCCCCCCATGACATATTGTCATCATCATATATATTTCCAGCAGGGGGCAAATAACCAAAATAAATCGCCGTCAAAATAGACGCGAACTTAACAACGGCGATCGACAAATGTAAACATGACGGAGGCGGCGGACGTTTGCAATCATGTTCCCGTCTATTTTGAATGCCAATGGATACAATAATATGTTGAAGGGTGGCTTTGTCACCCCTCACCCTCCCATGTCATGTCATCGTCATATTGCCAGGAGGGGGCAAATAACCGAAAAAATCACCGTCAAAATAGACGCGAAGTTAACCACGGCGATCGCCCTATGTAAACATGACGACCGTACACCCGGAAACTACATCCATCCCCATTAGCCTAACCTAACAACCTTACCTAACCTATCCTAGTATTATGGATGGGGGCTGCCGCCCCCTAGACCCAGTAGGTTGGATACAAAACTAATCCTCACCTAACACCTAGTATATGTCCCTAGTACCCAGTATGTGGGATACCAAGCTAACCCTCACGTAACACCTAGTATATGTCCCTAGTACCCAGTACGTGGGATACAAAATTAACCTTCACCTAGCATATGTCCCTCACTCAGTACACCTTTCACCCTCACTACCGTTCGTGAGTCCTCATACATCTTCATTATCACACGCACCAGCCACTCCTCTACGCCAAATTTTCTCCTAGCCTACTGCACAACTTCTTACTTTCAGTAGATATCTTTCCTGCAGCTGCCTGACTATGAAGTTGTCGATTGTATCACGTCCTGGCATGAAACCAAACTGCATATCGTCGATAGAATGCTTTCTCTTATCATACCTTCAAAGATTCTCTCACACTCACAGACCTTCATGACTTGGCCAAGCATTTTCAGGTCTCTTATAGCAGTTGCAAGGGGAGCCTAACTCTGAAATCACTAGATAATGCCTCCAGAACCATAAAAAAGAGGAGAGGACTTAATTAACACACTTCCCTGTTGGACTCCGACCCGAACTGAAAACTCATCACTCAGTACCCTCACGTAACATCTAGTATATGTCCCTAGTACCCAGTACCCAATACTTTGGATACAAAACTAACGTGGGATACAAAACTAACCTCCACCTAACACCTAGTATATGTCCCTAGTAACCAGTACGTGGGATATAAAGCTAACCCTCATCAAATATCTAGTATATGGTGAGTTATCTGCTCAACAGGTGGCGTTGTGTGTGTGTAAGTGTGAGAGTCCGAGTGTAGGGGGTGAGACAGTGAAGCACGGGAACGAGATGGCTTCAGAGATGGGGTCGTTTCGGGCCATGAGTGAGCACCGTGCCTCATGTGAAGGCAATATGGCAGGTGCTCGTTGTACTCTACGTGCTTCACATGTCTCACTCCCTAGACTGGAACAAGACCTCACGGGCTTCACTGTTCATTGTAAAGCGGTGAATGTTAAGGCTCTCAGCCTATGCCCGAGAGGAAGTAAGTTGGAATATAGAAAAAAAAAAAAAAAAAATATGTCCCTCACTCAGCTGTACACCTTTCACCCTCAGTACCGTTCGTGAGTCCTCGTACATCTTCATTATCACATGCACCAGCCACTCCTCAACGCCAAGTTTTCTCCTAGCCTACTGCACAACTTCTCTGGCCACCTTATCAAAGGCCTTCTCCCGGTCTGCAAACACAACATCAGATCCCTATCTTTTAAGTACATACAGTATCTTTCCCTTATCATACCTTCTAAGACTCTCTCACAGACCTTCATGACTTAGTCAAGCATTTTCAGGACCCTTATAGCAGTTCCCAGGGGAGCCCAACTCTGAAATCACCAGATAGTGCCTCCAGAACCATAACAAAAAAAAAAGAGGAAAGGGCTTCATTAACACAGAGCCCTGGTGGACTCCGACGCGAACTGAAAACTCATCTCCTCAGTACCGGTACATCTTTCACCCTCACTGCCATTTGTGAGTCCTCATACATCTTCATTATCACACAAATACCTTCATGACTTGGATTGTGCCGTGTCCTAGCATGAAATCAAACTGCATATCGTCAATATCATACCTTCAAAGACTTTCTCACAGACCTTCATGACTTGATCAAGTATTTTCAGGCCCCTATAATTTTCCCTATCCAATGAGTCCCCTTTGCTCTTATACATTCGAGTCCGACGCGCCAAACCGCAAACAGCACTTCGCTCTCGCTGCTCGAAATTTGACCCTAACTTGAGTACTCCATTATTCATCCCCTTATTTGTTTGCATGAGCTGTAGCTAAGCTCTAGCTTAACTGCCCTGTAGTTGCTTTGCATGTAATTTTGCTGTGTTTTTGACTGATAAACGTTTGTTTATCGAGACTGCTTTTGTTTACATTTGTACCAGTTAGTGACGACCGATGCTCTAAAGTAAACAAACTACTTGCTTGTTTCATATTATAAAGTTCTAGCACTTATTGTAGATATTTTAGCCCTCACTGTAGTTAAGTGCTTAGCAAACCACCCAGTAGTTATCTTGCATGACATTGTACTGTAGTTTTGACTGATAAACGTTTGCTTTTCAAAATTCTATTTGTCAAGTTAGTAGAGACGCCGCCGATACCAGCGCCACCTGTGTACGCATAAACAAACCCTCTTCTTGTATTTTATATATCAGTCTTGCCAATACTGTACTTGGTTGAACTTTTTATCTTGGTTATCTATATAAATCGCACACACTAACATTTGTCAAGATAGTTTTAATATTGGGTTAGAATAATTTAGTTACTGTAATACTTTTTGATAGCCTATTTATTAATCGCATTTCAGATACTTGTCACCACACTAATAGGCCTCTCACACTCTTGCCAGGGATATTACTAACTCCATTATTATTATTATTGTGTCGACCACTGTATAAACTAATATACAGGCTTTAGCCTAACTGTGTCATACTGCTAACATAATTTTATTTGTATTTTCAGGCATAAAATTGTGTTCTATTGCTAACATATTCTTTTTGTGATTTACAGGCATTAATTGTACCATATTGCTAACCAATATTTTTTGTTACTGTACTGTATACTGCTTTCCAGTTTTCTCACTAGGCTAAATAAACCCTCTCCCACTTTTTTTCCCCAGTAATTTTTTTTAACAAATTACTAGTCCATTTGCAATTTTCAGGCTTTAACTGTATCATACTGCTAACATCAATTTATTTTTTATTTTCCAGGCATCAATTGTGTTCTATTGCTAACATATTTTTTTGTAATTTACAGGCATAATATTCTTTTTGTGATTAACATATTCTTTTTCGTGATCAACATATTCTTTTTGTGATTTACAGGCATTAATTGTACCATATTGCTAACAAATACTTGTTGTTACTGTACTGTATACTGTTTTCCAGTTTTCTCACTAGGCTACATTAACCCTCTCCCACTTTTTGTTTTTTTCCAGTAAATTTTGTAACAAATTTCTAGTCCATTTATGATTTTCAGTCCATTTGTGATTTTCAGGCTTTAACTGTGTCATACTGCTAACAAAATTTTGTGTGATTTTCAGGAATTAATTGTATCACATTGCTAACATAAATTTGTTGTTGTGATTTTCAGGCTTTAATTGTACCATTTTGCTAACATAAATTTGTGTGATTTTCAGGCATATTGTGATTATATCGCCATGGCGCCGCAACGAACCTGCACGAGTTGTTCCGGTAAATTTGGCCCTACCATGTTTGTTGATACTGATGTCCAAATTTGTAGATTTTGCCAACTCCGAGAGAAGATTGCGGATGAATTGAATGCAGCTCACCGCAAGATCGATGCCCTGACTACGAAGCTTGAATCCCTTCAAGAATTTGCCACACTCAACGTAGGAGTGCCCTCGGCCCAAGAAACCACTACGATGTCAACCGCCATTCCAGTGCATATAGTACCGGTACCGGTACCCACACCAGCAGCTACCTTAGATGTTGCAGAAAATAATAATGACTCTACTCTCACTCCCCCCCAGGACAACTTTCAGTTAGTGAGAAACAATGTGCATCCCAGTACCAGTACCAGGAAGGTCATCCCGACAACATGCCAAAACCGCTTCAAAATTCTTGCTATTGACGAGGAAGAGGAAACGGAAGAAGTTCGGCTTGTGGGCGACTCCATGGTCCGTGGCCAATTAACCGAGTTCTGCGCCAGGGCACCCAGGACCAGAAAGCGATTCTGTATCCCAGGTGGCGGCGTGGACGACATTGTTGCGGCTGTGGAAGAGGTTTCCAGGTTCGCCCCCGCAAGCACTACGTACGTCATCCACGTTGGATCTAACAATGTCCAACGGACGCGGTCAGAGGAACTACTTTGCAAGTACCGGCGGCTGATCAGGTCTTTCAAGGAAAAATCTAATAGAATCTTAATATCAGGAATTGTTCCCCGGATTGATGTAGAAAACCGATTCTACAACATAGCTACCAGTACAAATCGCCGACTAGCCAAACTCTGCAGGGAGGAGGACATCGGCTTTGTCGACACGTGGGATCATTTTTACTATGATAAATCTTTGTTTTCAGGAGATGGTGTACATCTCAATGAAGTAGGAGCTGCACGTCTTGGTCGTCTGCTGAACGATGCAGTCAAGGATTTCCATTCAAAAAACGGGGTCAACCCGGGGTATCCGGGGGTAGTGTAAGTCAAATACGAAATGAAAATTCAGACAATGCACATTCAGTAACATCCAACTCTAATACTCTTAAGGTGTTTTAGGTAAATGCTCGTAGCATACGCAATAAATTTTCAGAGCTAGAGGAAATCGTGTTTACAGATCATTATGATATAATCGGCATTACAGAATCTTGGTTAAATACGGAAGACAGAGACTTTTTAGCCGAATATACGCTTCCTGGTTATACAATGTTTGAGAAAAGTCGGATCAATAGAAATGGAGGAGGAGTTCTGTGTTTTATAAAGGAAAGTCTTAATCCCGTCTTAATGTCAAAACCTCAAATTGCGAATATAGACATATCTTACGTACTATTAAATAATAAATGAGGAACTAAAGTAACACTAGCTTTATTATACAGACCCCCAGCTCAATCAGTGCAAAGTGCAGAAATAACTAACATACAAGATACCGTAATTCTTGGCGATTTCAACTTACCCGTGACTAAATGGGGCGATATTCTTACTTCACACTCTGGACACGACCTCTATGCTAACTTGCAAGAGAGTTCACTTTTTCTATTTGTACAATCTCCGACCCGTGGTAATAATGTGCTTGACCTTGTACTCGCAACAAAAGAAGAATTAATAGAGAATTTGAATGTTCGTGATGAATTCAGTAACAGCGACCATCGTACGATTACTTTCACTTTAAAGTTTACTAGTAACAAATCAAATAGCAGCATTGAGAAAGTCCCTAATTTCAAGAAAGCAAATTTTCATAAACTTAAATCAAAGCTTAAAGAAACTGACTGGAGCTTTCTGACTAACAATAACGACATAAATACATCTTGGGAGTGTTTCACAACCACTTACCTTAAGGCAGTGCAAGACTGCATACCATCGAAAATACAGCGTCTAGGCCATACTGATAAGCCCAAATCTTGGGGTATTATGAAAAACATGTATCCTCCTTCATTCACTGTCCCCCCCTTCACTCACTCAACCCCACAATTTGCCGGAGGATAACAGGTTTTTCACAATACGTAGACGGAGGTCTTTTAAAAAAAAAAAAAAAAAAACCCAAATGGTGGAATAAAGATATTTCAGACTGTCTGCTTGCTAAAAAATGTGCTAATGATAGATTAAAATCCTCACAAAATGACGAAGAACGGGTGAAATTTGTAGAGCTACGACGCAAAGCCAAAAAGTTAATTAAGCAAAGTAAAAAGACCCTGGAGTTACATGTTGCGAATCAAAGTAAAACAAACCCGAAAGAATTCTATAGTTATATCAGAAAGAAAAAAGTAGTTACTTCAACTGTTGGACCGTTAGTCGATGAAAATGGAGAATACACCAAAGACGAAGTACAAATGAGTAATGCCCTCAATACCTTCTTTGCATCAGTTTTTTACAACCGAAGACCTCAGTGATATCCCTACACCATCGCCGATTCAGATTGATAATTCAGATGTTCTAAGCAATATCACCGTTACAGAGAGAGAAGTATTGAATTGTTTAGATAAACTCAAGGTAAATAAAACGCCTGGACCTGATACAATCTCGCCTAGAGTTTTAAAGGAAGCTAAGGATGAGCTCTCCAAACCACTGACATTGCTATTCAATGAATCCTTGCAGTCTGGGACTATGTCTGATCAGTGGAAGCTAGCCAACATAACACCGATATTAAAAAAAGGCAGCAAATCCCTACCCAGTAACTATCGTCCAATTAGCTTAACCTCAATTGTATGTAAAATGCTAGAAACGGTCATAAGAGACAGACTCGTAAATCACTTAGAGGCAAATAACTTACTTAAAGATACTCAACACGGCTTTCGTAAAAAACGTTCCTGTTTAACAAACCTCTTAGACTTTTTCCACGATATCCTCAACCTCTACGATGAGAGTAAAGCTGTAGATATTATATACCTTGATTTTCAAGAGGCCTTTGACAAAGTTCCCCACAAACGTTTACTGCTAAAACTAAAAGCGCATGGAATACAAGACGGTGTGTTGAAATGAATAGAAAATTGGCTCAGCGACAGAAAGAAAAGAGTAGCCATAAACGGTAAGGCATCTAAATGGACTAATGTAAGTAGCGGGGTACCCCAGGGATCGGTACTAGGACCAATTATCTTTCTAATTTACATCAACGACATAGATGAGGGTCTCACCTGTACAATCTCAAAATTTGCTGACGATACAAAAATTGCAAATAGCGTACTCTCAAAAGAACAAGTTGACGATATGCAACACAATCTAGATAAATTGTCATGTTGGGCCCAAATTTGGCAAATGAGTTTCAATGCGGATAAATGTAAAGTACTACATATCGGATACGTAAATGAGAAAGCAAACTATTCGATGAATGGCACTCAGCTTAAGAATGTAAACAGAGAAACCGATCTGGGAGTAACAATATCGAGTAACCTAAAACCGAGTCAACAATGTTCAGAAGTTGTTAAGAAGGCAAACAAAATAATTGGCTTTATAGGCAGGTCATTTGAGCATAAATCCAAAGAAGTTTTCCTAACCCTTTACAATTCCTTAGTCCGCCCTCTTCTGGAATACTGCGTTCAATCCTGGTGCCCTTATTACCAAAAAGATATAAACAAGCTAGAACGAGTTCAACGTAGAGTTACCAAAATGATACCTAGCCTAAAGAACAAACCATACGAAGAGCATCTTAGAGAATTATATCTATTTCCTTTAACCCAGCGCAGATTAAGAGGTGACTTAATTCAAGTGTTCAAAATCATCAAAGGCATCGACAATATGAACTGTACTAAGTACTTCACTATCGACCAATCTAATTACACGCGGGGAAACGGTTGCAAAATTATTGGTAAATCTTTTAACTCACACGAATCTAAGAATTTCTTCTTCAATCGAGTTGTCAACTTGTGGAAGGGGCTTCCCTGAGACGTTATAGACTGCAGCACCGTTGATTCATTTAAACTCCCCTTAGACAAATATCTCGCATCAAACCCGCGACTGACTGCGTTTGTAAATGAATAACTTTATTTTATCCCCCCTCAGTTACTAACCCATCTGTCCCCTACTAACTTCCTAATCCTGCCACGGACATTAGTTCCAGGGCAGTAGTTCCCTTTCCAATGTTCCCTTACCCACTCTAAACCACTGTTTGGACCCTTGATCCTCAGTGTTTTGGAGGACAAGCAGCCTAGAAGGGTCACTAGATCTGTTGTTGCTTGATTTCCTTTGTACTCCTTTGTACTTTGTACAGTATATAATGTACTTTTGTGCCATTCATCAGAGATTACTTCCTCTCTGATGATGAAGTTAATTAGCTCATTGAACACACCTACTCCTTTCTCACCTGAGGCCTTAATCATCTCAGCTAGAATGCCAGAGCATCCTGCAGGTTTTCTGTCCTTCATTAAGTTATTGCACTGCTTACAAAAGCTGGCACAATCACAGGGAGGGGGGAGTATTGGCTTTTCGTTGCTAAGCTTCTCTATTCCATTCAAATTCCATGTTGAATAATCTTTCGTAGTGTACGGTATCTTCCAAGAATCTATAATTTCTCTGTCAGCGGAAACAATTGTTCAAGTATATATTTTCCCTGTGAAACCAATTTAACTTCATAATGACAATTATATATATAAAGAAAAAACAATACATTTTACATAATTTATTGCATATCTTACATATTTAAAAAGATATTTATTAAAATAGTTTAACCAGACCACTGAGTTCCCCAAAAAAACTCTTATAGGGCTGGCCTGAAGGATTAGATCAAGATGGACAACCAATCAAGATAATGATAGGTAGGGAAGGGCAAGAGGTGAACAAATCTAGGAAGGTGAAGATACGCAGACATTTCTCACCATTTCACCAATTCAGCCGCACCACATGAGTTCCACAGCAGAACTCTTATAGGGTAGGGCCGAAGGGTGAGTCAAGAACTGCTACACTGCAGCACCAATTAAGAAGTGATCAAGGGCGAAGAATGAGAAATCAGGCCTAAGGAAGAAGTAAATCACACCGAGATACACACATAATACACCACGGAGGGGAATCGAGTCAGCTTGACCGCACCAGCGACCATAGACACAAATAAAGTTAGGAGCCAATTAACTAGCCAGGCCAGGGTGGCATATGATATAGGCCGTCCGGAGTACAACCGAATTAGACAGAATAAGAATAGAAGGGGAAAAACATACAAAAGGGGGCATTCAAATTGCAATGGAAATTCACTGTGATAACTGTAATATGTGGGAATAACTTTCACCTTCATATTTCCTAATCTCTTAGCATAAACATGATCAATTAGTGTGCCATTTTCAGTTGTTGGTTGTGTTACATGTTGAGAGTATCCACGCTTTTCCATTAAAATTGCAATAGAAGAGTTAGTTTGGATGTTTTCACAACGCAACCAATTGGGTATTTGTCAAGTTCATTTAGCAAATTACTTAAATTTACTCTAAAATAATTAAGTCCATATGAAATAGGTCTGTATATAGGGACAGGTTTGTACTATAGAAAAGTATAGCCAACACTGTTCTCTACTCACTAAAAGCTGAACCAGTGGAAGGTATTACCCGTGTTTGCATACCTTCCCTCAATTTCAGTCAGGCTATATTTGGATGATAATTTGAACTCAATTTGACCTATCTCAGAATAGTAGTATGGGAATTTCATTCTTTTCCTTATTGTGAAGGCATTCATTATTTTATAAAAACACTTACCCTAATAATACATGTACAAGGTTATTCTCTATATTTTAAGATTATATTCTTTATATAAAAGGCTTGCATGGCTGCATGATATATGTTTTTCTTTGATTCACTCTTCTTGACTTTTTCTATATTGCAGGCCATGCTTTTGTTCCTCCTAATTCCTTTTCTATTATTTCCACTCCTCAAGTGAGGTACTGTAGAAGTGATTCTCTTGGTCCCATTTGTAGAGGTATTGTAAATGGTGGCCAGACACGCCC
This sequence comes from Paralithodes platypus, assembly GCA_032716605.1. Lineage (NCBI taxonomy): Eukaryota > Metazoa > Arthropoda > Malacostraca > Decapoda > Lithodidae > Paralithodes > Paralithodes platypus. Next base: position 7,916,206 of record CM064578.1, on the reverse strand, counting down.
CGTGGCAGCCTTTCACACCCAACCCTTCTTGTCTTATCTAATTTTATGTTGAACTCTATTGTTCTTGATCCCACTATAGGACTTGGTAGCCTATTCCACATATCTACAACTCTGTTACTAAACGAATAGAGGCAGATCCCTTACACACCCAGTTTCTCTCTGTCGCTCGTTTGCTTGCACATCGGTACAAATGAAGCAGATCCCTTACACATGCAACTAAGATGAACATGGGAATCTACAGACAAGTGGCCCACAAAAGGCAGATCCCTTTCACATCCAACCAATTTCATCCATATGTCTATCTGATTTTATCTTGAAATTCTTTATTGTTCTTGATCCCACTATAGCACTAGGTAGCCTATTTCACATATCTACGACTCTGTTACGAGAGAGGCAGATCACTTACACAGCCAATCTCTCTCTCTCTCTCTTATTTGCACACTGGTACAAATGAGGCAGATCCCTTACACATGCTACCAAGATTAAAATGGGAGTCTGCAGAGAGCCAATTGGCCCACACATGGCAGATCCCTTTCACACCCAACCCATCTCGTCCTATCAAATTTTATGTTGAAGCTCTATTGTTATTGATCCCACTATAGCACATTGGTAGCCTATTCCACATATCTACAACTCTTTTACCAAGCGAATAGAGGCAGATCCTTTACACAGCCAATCTCTTTCTCTCTCGCTCTTGTTTGTTTTGCACACCGGTACAAATGAGGCAGATCCCTCACACATGCAACCAAGATGAAAATGGGAGTCTGCAGAGAGCCAAGTGGCCCACATCAGGCAGATCCCTTTCACACCCAACCCATCTCATAAACGTTACCTGTTATTTACACTACTTACTATACGCCAATGTTATCATATACCTGCAACCAAAACACAATTGTAAGAAATAGGAACATAGGAAAATGGGAGTCTGTAGAGAGCCAATTGGCCCACACAAGACAGATCCTTTTCACACCCAACCCATCTCAGAACAACTCTCTCTCATTTATCTGTCTTCCTTACATTTATGACATCCTAGTCTCTCTCTCTCTCTCTCTCTCTCACAAGTGAGAACATAAGAAAACCGGAGTCTGCAGAGAGCCGATTGGCCCACACATGTCAGATCCCTTTCACACCCAACCCATCCCGCGCTCTCTCTCTCTCATATTTATCGCTATCTTCCTTACGTTTAGACATCCTATTCTCTCTTGCCATACTCTCTCACTCCCACAAATGAGAACATAAACAAAATAAGAAAACGGGAGTCTGCAGAGTCGATTGACCTACACATGGCAGATCCCTTTCACACCCAACCCCTCTCGTTCTATCTAATTTCAAGTTGAAGTTCTATTGTTCTTGATCCCATTATAGCACTCGGTAGCCTATTCCACATATCTACAACTCTGTTACTAAACGAATAGAGGCAGATCCCTTATACAGGCAATCTCTTCCTCTCTCGCTCTTGTTTGTTTGCACAATCTGTTCCTTCTGTAGTTTCTCCATGCCCGATAAGTTAAATGATCTTTTGATATCTGTGACACAACTTTTGTATCCAACACAATACCCTGCTTGCAAAACCCCTCGAACCCCGGACAACGTTGCTTGCAACTTTAATTATTATTATTTTTATTATTATTATTATTATTATTATTATTACTAGTAGTAGTAGTGGTAGTAATAGTTGTTGTTGGTGTAGTAGTAGTAGTAGTAGTAGTAGTAGTAGTCGTTACAATACCACACTTTTCTATCAAAATTCCCCAGCTTTCTCATTTGATACATTTTGAAGAGTAATGTCAGGTTGAAAGCAGAAACTTTCCTGACATCTTGAGTGCTTCAGGGTTGAAGAAATATTAAAGTCACCCACACGAAGACCGGTGCTGAATTTCAAGTTTTGGTAAACGTCAAGACTCGGGAGAACAGGTAAGGAATTGCAGGTAAAATGTTCATGATTATAGCCGAGAGGGTCTTTCTTGATTCTTATACTTACTTTCCTTAGACGGTAATATTCAGTTAAACAGTGTAAGCGGAGCTAGACATTGCCCTGACTATACTCTGTTTCTTTTCAACTGACGGTAAATTGCAAAGCTCCCACCAAGATTTATCAGTTATAGTGAAGATTTTGTAGTGAAATATGGTGCTATTTATACAAACTTCGTCTTATTATAATGCAGATACATAGAAATTTCGTATTTGTTCATTAGGTTTCTTTAAATTAGCTGCTAAGGGATTCAATGTATTGTCAGAGTAAGAAAAAAACAGAGTATAGTCATACTAGTTACGATTAAATGTTAAATATATGAATTACTTGTTAATCCATGCACAAACACTCTCTGGAACTCTCGTCCTTAATCTATCTCTCCCTCATCCTACCTAAAATTTGAGTCTCGATTTGTCTAGGAGTACTTAAGTCGGGCTAGAGAACCAAGGACTATGTGGCGGGCCCGACTTAAGTCTGTGTGCAATTTTTGAGCAATAATGGCTCTGAGAGAGAGACGAGCGATGGGAGGAGCATAGCTCGGCTCATGACCGCTCAGCACGGGTCCCGCGCGACTACTGACGTTTACTCCACACACACCCAAACTCACTGCCTCGCTACACAGGGAATTATGTAAGGAAATTACCTTATTTTAGGGATTTTGCACTAGTCTTGCACGATCGTTGCAAGAGAACGCGTGGTCGTAGAAGGATGGTTCTGGTGTCATTCGAAAGCTCAATTAACGCCCTTTCAGGGATACATAATTGTATTACGCTCTGGCTCTTGTTTATGCATGAAAAAGAGCACGGAAACAAGGTCGTTTAGGGTAAAACCACCCGCTTGGCGGGTAGTAGAAGTTACTGACGGCCGTAAGGCGCTCGTAAGGCGTTAAAAGGACTCTCATAAAAGGCAAATTTTCCTTATAACTCCATTGTACAAAGTAGTATACTGTATATAAAAGTATATATATATACCGGTATATATATACTGTTTTTCACCTACATGAATGTCAGTTGTTTATGTCTGCCGAACCGACTCGTGCTACAGCCCATTTAAAGTATGTACTGTGGGGGCTTCCAGAACTAAATAAAATGGCGTAATGTAAGCCTGAATGAAGGGGGTTCAAAGAGGTGTATTAATTTGAGTTTCCCTTTTAATGAATATTTGTTCGAGGGAAGTCGGTTTAATCCTCCCCGGTTTTGCTACAAAAGCGTGTAGATTTTAAGATGTTTCACTCCATTTGATTGGCGATAGTAAGACGCTTCACCCCATTCAAGTGTAGATTTTGTTTTCTGGCTGAGCGATGATGAGCAATAGAGAGCTTATAGTTTGAAACAAACGGCCTTCGGCCGGAAAAGTTTTCTATGGAAAAATATAAGTATTTATCTGAAAGGAGGTCTTAGTTTGAAAAAAAAAACAATAAAAAAACAGGCATTTTTTTGTTTTTTTAGATTATGGGACAAACTAAAATACATAGATTGTCTACGGCAGAAGAAAGCAACATTCTCAATATTATTTATACATAATATCCTAATAGCACCCAAGAAGTCACGCCAGGCAGTGTTAAGATATAGACTGCTGTATATTACGGTAACTATCGTGCATCATAGTCGAAACAAATACATTATCAAAATATTTCATCAGCGTATCACTTTAGCTCCTCCAAGGATTGTCCAGAATTTCCTAGTCGCGGTCATCCCTTAACGAAAACAAAATAAAAGATAAATACAAAATAAAATAATAGTTGGCCACATAAGTTCTGTTCCTCGTCGTGGTCTTATGTATGAACGTAAAATTACTATGAATGAATTGCGAGTGTGGTATCTTTTAATTATCAGTTGCCTATGACGAGATGAGTTGACCATTGCATAAGATACTACACTCTTAACCTCTCCGCTGAGCACCCCCTATAGTATACACCACACTCCTGTGTGCAGGTATGACGATTTGGGGGACCCTTGCAAATATTGATGAATACTACATCACCGTGTAGGGAATGTTGGCACGCATCGAGCCATATATATTTGACCCCCCAAAAATGTATGGGGGGGGGGGGGAGGGCGGTCCGTACTTGAAAAATGTGGAGCGAATGGCATCGCGCGGCAAGAAAAACATCGAGCGGCGAGATTTCCCGGGCGAATATCCGTGCGCCCAATGGGTAGAACCAGAGGGAAGGGAGGGTGGGTTAGGGCATAATATCGCATATTTATCCTTTTTTGAGCACTTTCATGCTATATAGAGTATGTGTATGTATGTGTACGTACAGTATGTAGGCGACCCATATAACAAGGAATATGCCGCATATAGACCACATATGCGATATATAGGCGAATTATGAATGAGTTTAGAGGCGGGAAGGAAGAGGTGATTGAGTTTAGGCGGGAAGGAAGGAGAGGGGAGGGTGTGTTGGCCGTAATATCACATATGTATCGTGTTTTCAGCACTGTCATGCTATATAAAGTATGTGTACGTATGTAGGCAACCCATATAACAAGGAATATACCGCATAAATTATAGAACAATTATGCGATATATAGGCGAATTATGAATGTATTTAGAGGCAGGAGGGAAGAGGTGGGTGGGAGGAAGGGAAAAGTGTAGGAGGGTGGAGGCGCCCGAGGCATGGATGTCATGGGATTCTCACCCTTATAGTATAGCTTTTTGTTATTGCCCAAGAGCCGGTAGGGCTAATGGGGAGGAGAGAGTGAGGGGGGTTTACATAGAACATTTGCCTATGTCGCTCGTATAGATGACTTTCATACTTGCATTTATGCAAGCAGACATTGCATTAGACACATGTGAAGTATGCACACGAATAGATAGGCCAATGACAGTAATCTATCTATCTATCTATCTATTGCCTGACGCCGTGATCCCCGAAGGGGTGGCCACGAACGAACCGCCCCCATGCACCTCTGTCCCCAGTCAGTCGACGCCCCTCCCCCCAACCAGCACCGCCTTCGTTCATGTAGTTCCTCACTCCATCCTTCCACCTCATATTCGGTCTACCTCTCCCCCTCTGTCCCTCCACCTCGCTCTCGTACACCCTCTTAGTCATTCTCTCGCTTTCCATACGTTCCATATGGCCGAACCATCTCAAGTTGTTCCTTTTCACACTTTCCAGCACATCTACCTCCACACCACACCTCCTTCTTACTTCCTCATTAGTCTGTCTATCCCTCCATGTAACTCCGCACGCACTCCTTAAGTATTTCATTTCCACTGCTCTCACTCTTGGTCTGAGTCTCTCAACCAACGTCCATGCTTCGCTTCCGTAAGTCAGTGTCGGGATTACCACACTGTCATGCAAGGACTTCTTCACTTCCATACTGACCACCCTATTTCTTGTTACTGCTTTTAGCGTTCCTACAACCCTCTTCCCCTGTTGTACCCTCTCCCGCACCTCTTCATCCATAGTCCCATCTTTACTCAACACACTGCCCAGATACTTAAAAGAGTTGACGATCTCCATAGCCTGACCGTTCAGCTTCACCTCACACTCTGTGACTTCACCCCTTTCGAAGACCATAACCTTGCTCTTCCCCGTATTTACCTTCAAATTCCGTTTTTCGCACACTGTTCCAAACTCATTTACCAGACCCTGCAACTCCCATTCATTATCACTCATCAGAACTGTATCATCCGCAAACAGCAGTATAGGTAGCTTCCACTCAATTCCCTCCCTTTTCAGCGATACACCAACATCCACTGCTCTTGATAGTATTTCTTTCATAACTCCATCCATATATACAGTAAACAACCACGGGGACATCACACACCCCTGTTTCAAACCAACATTCAGGTCAAAGAACTCGCTCTGCTCACTCTCCACACGTACTGCCGCCTTTGCACCCTCATACATGCTCTTCACTGCTTTCAGCAACTTGCCCTCTACTCTATGACAGTAATAAAGTACGAAATTATAGAGTAGCTTTGAGGAGGGGAAGAAGGAGGGAGGGAAGTAATCTCTGTGTGTCAACAAAGTGAGCTATATTTAGACTGGTGTCCAATTACCCTTGATAGAAGGTAGGCAGATTGCCATATGAAACAGTTGGATTGTTTTATTTGCAAGTAATATGCAATAGAAATGTATATTCGAGACTTACTTGATGTATTTTGTATGATATGCATCACTATATATAATCAAACATACGCGTGTAAGGGCGTAGGCGAGATATAGAGGGATGGTGGAGCAATTTTCGACACAAACACAGTTGTCCTTCGTTATTTATAAGATTATACATTACAAACATATTTGTGAAGGTTATTTTATGCATGCTGTATTATAAATAACACCGTTATACGAGAGTGTAGGGGCCAAGGCAGAGAGAGACGGTGGATGGGTGGGTGAAGGGAAGGGTTATCAGAGTGACCGTGTGATCACAGAGAGGAGAGTGTTGGGGCAATATTTGATACGAATAAAGTTGTATAATAAAAAATGTATTTTGGAGAGAGATAGTTTTATATACCTTTGCATGATAGGATTGATAATTACATCAATTTACGAAAGTAAATTGGTGGGATACAAAAAAAATGTTTGTACCAAGTGACAGCTCGAATGTACAGATCAAGTTTTGGGTGATATATTGTATGAGCTGCCGTGGCCTAGTTAGTAAGGTGACGGACTGGGAATCTGAGGGTTGGCCAGGGCAGTAGGTTCGAATCCAGGAGGGGGTTATGAGGATGGTTTTATAATGTTTTGAAAAATGTTGGTAATTTTTTTTTTTTTTACAAGCCCATGTCATTGTATTCAAGTAATATGAAATATTCATGGAATATTTCATATTGCAAAATACAATGACATGAGCTTGTTTTTTTGTTTTTTATTATTATTATTTTATAAGCAAGATGAACATAGGATTGTTTACATATAATTAATTTTTTACAATACAATATATTTCAGGTTGAAATAACAATAGATTACCATACAAAAATATTTATATTAGGTAAAAAAAGAAACATATAACATAAAATCACAGGGATAACATTGTACTGTGGAATGATGAGGTAACATACATTTTTAGTAACATAAAAGAGTGATCAGGTAGGTCAGGTCAGGTCAGGTAGGGCACGAGTCCAGGGCAGGGGGGTGGCACTCAATAGTGCTTGAGCATGTGGTAGTTCCGGAAGCAGTCACCCAAGCCGAGTACAACCTTCCACTCGTTGCACAAGGAGGTGACTTTTCGAGTTGTCGTGGGTCACCTGGTGGTGTTGCAGCAAACGTGACACTTTATCTGCTTTCTTCGATTGCCGACGAGCACCGTGTGGGCTGGAAAGTGTCTCTGTACCCCCACCTGGATGCGGTCAGGGACGTGATCACCACGCCATGCCACATTCCTCTGAGTGAGGGTGCCATGTTCTGCCGGGAGTTGGTAAGAGACGTTGTAGACGAACTCCCGAAACTTTAGTTTCTGGTTTGGAGCCATGTCTTTCTTTACCAGCCACATGTTGTAGGCGTTGAGCATCGTTCTGTCGACTAGGTGAAGGAAGAGCTTGTGATACCACTTCACAGGTTTCCTCAGACACTCAAAACCTGCAAGTTGACAATCTGATTTGTCCACCAGCCGCATGTTTTTGGTGTAGTCCACTACCATGTTGGGTTTTTCGATCGTTTTCTTGGTGCAGTAGTGGACTTTACCAGAGTCGACCTGGGCACCTGTGTGGACTGTCGAAAGCAGATGAACCTCACGTTTGTCCTTCCACTTCAGAGCCACCACTTTCCCGGACTTCTCCAGCATCTTGTACTTGCCGGTCCCCCTTCGTTGCCTTCGTCGTTCCTTCCTCTCGCGGTGTTCTTGGGCCAGTTCATCTTCAGAACGTGTGTCACTGGAGGATGGATCCGGAAGGGGAGTGACATGACCGACGAACTTTGGCATGGACTTTCTTGTCTTTCTGACAGTCCCACATGACCCCGTTTGGTTGTCATGAAGAAACTGGCAGAGAGCAGGAGAAGTATACCAATTATCGGTGTACAATACGTGTCCATGGCCCATGTAAGGTGCCATAATTTTATTTACGATGGCCCCTGACATGCCCATGGGGTCAATGGCACCGACTCTTGGCACGTCTATATCAGTTCCTGTATAAACGATCATGTCAAGCACTATACTGGTCTCACAGTCACACAACACGAAGAGCTTGATTCCAAACCTATGTCTCTTCAAGGGGATATACTGTTACGATCGGGTCTCGAATAAATCAGTGGCTCTTATACAATGGACTAGACTGGCATAAATGCAACAACGGAAACGCTAGATCCAACCCCTGATCTATAATGCCGTCGAACAAAGAACACATATACCCTCCAGAGTTATATCTGCGATAGCGGGCTATCTTAACTCTCAGTATCTATGTGCTTCTACTATAGGCTGATGTTCTCTGAAACAGCCTATTACCTATAACATATGGTTGCTTAGTTATGGTACACAAGGAAAAGATAGTTAACTTAATTAAATCACAAGAGTGATCTAATGCAAACAAGAAGAAGGTTTACTTAACGTTACTTTAATCAATAATATCTGTCACTCCTTTATGAAAGAAAGTGTTGTAAATTCCTCAATCACCGAACAAGGAATCTTCTGAATAATGTCGGATGCTACTAAGAAGAATGTATCGGAAATGGAACCACAAAATAGCAGGAGGCAGGACAATGCACGTGTAGGCTAAATACACAAAAAGGCTGGACCTATAATGTTATTGGACACAAGAATATTATAAGCGGTGCAACAGTAATAATGCTCACCACGAAAAAGTAGTACTCCTATTAACAAAACCGGTCTATGCTGGTTGTGTCTCTCTACAGCAACCTAGACCTCAAAATGCTTGTGTAGAAATAATGGGTATGCATAAAAGAGTATATGATCTAATCCAGCTAATGTCTACCCGGGTTAATAAAGTCTAGCTGGGATGCGCAAAGGTACAGATTTCTGGTGGAGCAAGGCAGCTCCTAGCCTAGTGTGGACCTTGGGTCTGTGCGGCCTGATTACGTTAATATGAAGGGGTGCTCTCTTGAGGATTCTCGATCACAAGTATCGAGTATCCTCCTGGCGACCCTCAAAAGTAAAAGCAAATAGAGTTAGAACAGTGTTGGATGGATTAGGCAAGCAGCCATCATGCACTACACAGTCTAAACTCCAAGGTACACAGACAAAAGATCCACCCAGGTAACCCACAGAATCCGTAGTGTCGTGCAGCTCAAAAGTAGCCTACACACAGTGAAAACACCAACAGCAAGGTACCTGATCCCTAGTCTAGCATTATTTAACCCTGTAGAAACATTAGTGATTGATGGAGACAGTCCGAGCAATACAATCTCCCAAAAAGACAATGACTATCTTCAACCTTAGCCTAGTACATAAGAAATGTGAGATCCAGCATATAATACAGTCTGGCCACCAATTCAAGGTGTGGATGCAGGGAACCAGAGGGGGATTGATATTAATAAAAGGTGAGGAAGTAGTGGAAATGATAGAGGCAGTAAAAGAGAAAGATTCTAAGACAAGAGTGTGGAACAGTTCAAGGGAGATGCTTAGAGTATTCTGTCTGGGACGGATCTGACCAGGATATTTCCAGGGACCGCATGGGTGGAGTCCCAGTTCGCAGGAATGGCACGAGGCGTGCGACAGTCGCCCAGTAAGCAGCCGCCTAGTAGGCCGTGTTAGGCAGGAGGCAACGAATCCCGCGAGGCCTATGTAAGGGGGCCGGCCACGCGCCACACTCACCACCCAGTCACACCACCTGGTCTCTCTCTCTCTCTCTCTCTCTCCCGCTCGCCTTCCCATCATTCAACTATTTAACACAATACTTTCAATTGACTAAATAAAATAGAAAGGATTGTGACAGACGAAAACAAAGAACAGTTCTGAGCTGTCTGCAACACAAGCTTTCTCGAGAAGGAAAGTACACAATGATAGGTAGACTGTAGCTACATTCTCTGCCCTGGCGAGTCCTAGCGAGTAAGCCATGCAGTTCTGGGGGAAGCAGTGAGCGTCACACCCCACCCAAGATTTTTAAGAGGCTCCAACTATGAGCTCTAAATCTGACACGCAGAGCCCATACAAAATTCGCCACTCCTAGTCACCCAGCGACAATGACATGTAAAGCACAGTTCTCTTCAAAATAACACATTATAAAAGTGAACAACCCCTCCCAACACAATAGATTAAATTACATAGTTATGCTCATAAGAGCGAGCTTCACAAGCCCAGCCTTCTGAGAGGAGTACAACTCATAATTTCTGCTATAACATACTTAAAATTTTGTTTAACTATCAAAGAAAGAGTTTTTATAGGATTTTTATATTTTTAATATGTTTATGGCGGCTGCACTACACGGGCAGCCTAGTTTTTTTCTTCTATACCAACACAGCAACTCCTACTTTACGACCCAATACGCTGGGGTACCCACACGAGCCAACAAGCACCAGACGTAAACATACTAATCAAACCAAAGTAGGAGGGTACCCTTGTGATGATCTACCCCGGGTCTTCCACCCTCGATAAGCAATCTGCAATCACATTCTCAGAACCGGCAATATGGCGTATGTCTAGGTTGTATTCCTGCAACATTAATGACCACCTGGTCAGCCTCATATTCCGGTTATGGAATTGATTCAGGAACTTGAGGGGGTGATGGTCGGTGTAGATCACCACAACTGGTCCATAGGCTGGAACATACACCTCAAAGTGCCTGAGCGCTAGCACAATCGCCAGCAGTTCCTTCTCAACTACTGAATAGTTCTTCTGCGCCGAGTTGAACTTTTTTGAGAAGAAACTGACTGGGTGCTCCAGCCCATCTTCGTCTGATTGCATCAGAACGGCACCAGCCCCCACACCACTGGCATCAGTTGCCAGCTGGAATGGTCGGCTAAAGTCCGGGGCCCTGAGGATTGGGTGAGTACACAACAGGTGTTTTACTAGCAAAAAAGCCCTCTCACACTCAGGCGCCCACTTAAACTTTCTATCTTTGGCCAATAGGTCCGTCAGAGGAGCCAGCACAGTAGAATAGCCCTTTATAAAGCGGCGGTAGTAACCAATCATGCCCAAAAACCTCATGATCTGCTTCTTGGTGGACGGCCGGGGGAAGTGGTTAATAGCCAATATCTTGTTCTGTGGGGGGCACACCTGGCCCAAACCCACCATGAACCCCAGATACTGCACGGTAGCCTGCACAAAATCACACTTTCCCAGGTTGACCACCAAGTTTGCCTCGCTTAATTTCTTAAATAGGGATTCTACATGTTCACAGTGGCTCTTGAAATCGTCATCGTAGATAATGACGTCGTCCAGGTACACGGTACAGTTCGGAATGTCAGCCACTAACTCGTTCATCAAGCTTTGGAAGGTCGCTGGTGCGTTCTTTAGACCGTACGACATGACATTACAACGATATGTAGCACCATCCACCACAAAACCACACACCTCTTTAGCCCGTTCAGACAAAGGCACCTGCCATTAACCTATTACCAGGTCCACCTTGGTCAAGAACTTGGCCCTGCCAATCTTGTCTACACAGTCATAGACCCGGGGAAGAGGATATGGGTTGGTGGGAGTCAAGCCGTTTAGCCTGCGGTAATCAACACAGAAGCGCACCTTGCCATCCGGCTTAGGTTGCAGCGTTACGGGAGATGTCCACTTTACCGCCCCCTTCTCGATCAGTCCCTGTTGCAACATATACTCCAACTCCGCCCGGAGGGCCGGAAGTTTAACAGGGGGCACCCTATAGGGCACTGATTTGAAGGGTGGGTGGTCTCCGACGTCAACGTCGTGCACCTCATGAGTAGTGAGGCCTGGGTGTTCCGCAAATACAGTAGAGTATAAACAGAATAGGCGCTCGACAGCCACACGCTGTTGCTCAGGTAGGTGTTGCAAAGCCTCATGAGCCGCCTGTCTCGTGTTTCCCGCCCACTGATCTGCAGAAACATGATAATCCCAGTTGTCATCCACCTGCGCATGACTGTCCCGTTCTCCTTCTCCACCTTGACTGCTGAAAGTCATCACGGGGGCAGTGAGAGGCTCAGGTGGGCGCCTCACATACTCCTTCATCAGGTTGACATGACATAACTGATTCCTCTTACGCCTGTCTGGAGTGGCCACCAGGTAATCTAAGTCCGAGAGCTTCTCTGCTACCCTATAAGGACCAGCGTACTTTGCGGATAAGGGGTGACCTACAAGAGGGAGTATTATCAACACCTCCTGACCCACGTGAAACTCCCTGAGTTTCACCTTGTGGTCGTACCTGTCCTTCATGAGGGCCTGAGAGCCTACCAGATTGCGGCCAGCCAACTCCAGACTACGCAACATTCGTTCTCTACTCTCAAGTTCGACAGCACCGTCACTACACTTTAGAACCTCCGGGTCTTCTAGCTGCAATTTGCGAATATCTGAGGGAGCTAGCCTGTCTGAGTGTTTGCGAAACAACTCATGCCCTCCCCCAACATCGAACTTTGCATCCCGTTGCTCTCTCCGTGTATGCCGTTGCTGCCTCTGAGTCTCTTTAAGCCCTGCCTCTGCACTCTCAGTGACAGGTGGTGGTGCTTCTCCAGACTCTAATAACGGTGCTAATACTGAGTCCCTGAGAAGCGCTGCTGGTACTAGACTCTCCACCGTATCAGCTTTCAGCACCTTCTCGTGACCGTTCCTCCACTTATTTGAAGACTGTTGGTTAGGCTGTGACTCCCTGGATGCGAGAGATCTGGTTACAACACACGCCATTGGTTGCACCTGACACTTCTCAACCCACTCCTGTTCCTCCCTACTCACGTCGGCCGGCTCCTCGGCAACGACTAAGGGTGAAACCTTAGAAGCAGGCACCGCAAAGTCATTGCCGAGAAGGAGGTCGACGCCCCCAACAGGCAATTTCTCCACGATTCCCCCATCCAGTTCGCGAGTCACACCGTCAACTTCAAGCTCCATTCTAACAAGCGGGTATGACCTAGTTGCATTAACTCCTGCACCACAACTACCCGCGCCGCGTTTATGGGTCTACCAGTGAAATTCTTCAAGAGTGTCTGAGAGGCACCTGTGTCACGCAAGAGCTGTACCCCGTGCTTCTTGCCCCCCCACTTCACGCAGCCATGCCCTCTATGGTCGCAAAAGGCATCGCGGACAGGGTTCGAGCCTTCCGGATCCTTCTTCACTGGCGGTGCTCCATCCTCTGATCCTATGCCTCCAGCAAACACAGAAGACTTCTGGAACACCCCAATGCTGCGAGCCAATGACACAGCCGCCGTGGGAGGTCTGCTCGGACAAGCTTTTGCCATGTGCCCCTCTTTGTGACAGTGATAACACTCAAATTTCCCCTTGGACTTATACTGAGGTGTAAAAGTCCCCTGACCCTTCTTAAACAGGGCGGTGCTAGGTTTGTGATCAGTCTTGGTGTCATTGCCTTTAAATTTATGTGTGTCCATATTCCGGGGAGGGGGAGGGTAACGCTCCTTAACGCCTACATCGTTTCTCTGTGCAGAGCCGCACCCCCGAATTAGTGACAACCGACGATCAGCCATCTCTGCTGCTTCTACGAGAGTTCTTGGGTTCTTCTCTTTAAGGTTTAAAGTCAAGTCGCCGCCCTTACACTTATAAAACTGCTCTAGAAGCATCAACTGTTTCATCTCATCAAACGTAGTTGTCTTCTCTGATCAGAGCCAGTTTCCCATAGCGTCGGACAGGTCCCGGGCGTGCTCCAAGAAGGTACTGTCTTGCCCCTTAGTCACACCCCGGAACTTTAACCTATATGTCTCGGGTTGTAGCTCATATGCCCGCAGGACATCCTCCTTGAGCTCCTCATAAACAATGCAGGACTCCAAAGGCAGTGCATCGTAAGCCTTGAGCCCCTTACCTACGAGTCTAGAGGACACAAGGGCCGCCCACTTAACTTCAGGCCACTGATGCTCCCGGCACTTCTTCTCAAATCTATTGAAAAACTCCGTGACACCAGACTCGTCAAATACAGGGACCAGTTTGAGAAGGTGCGACAGAGACTGATCATGCGCACGGTTTCCAGTACCGAGTCGCTGTCCCGTCGTCTCAACACGAGACTTCTCTAAATCCATGTCGGCACAGTATCTTGTAGATTCTAGTTCAGTCCTAAGCTCAGCTTCCCTCGTCTGTTGCTGCATCCTAGCCAGCTCTTTTCTCTCTTCTATCTTAGCTAGCTCTATCTGCTGTTGACTCTGATGTTGCATCTTTGCCATCTCGAGCTGAAAGAGCATCTCCGGGGTCAAACCTTGAGGAGGAGGAGGAGATGCAATGATGTTAGAAATACCCGGTGATCCTCCCAGGGACAAACCACCCTGCCAGTCACTACCCACCTGCGGAAGCGTGCTCAGGGTCGGTACTCCAATAGGAGGATTGGGAGTCGAGTGAAGGGGAGGCTTGGAAAAAGGGCTCTGAGCACTCACCCTACCACGTACGCCAGTCACCCCACCCAGCACACACGTCATCAGGTCATCCTTGGTCATGCCACTAGTACATACATGACCGATAGCTGCGGCTAAGCACTGGAGACCGTACCGATTCACACCCACCAACCGGTTGGAAGTAACAGGCCATTGTAAAAAATTCCTTGCATCCTCCTCACTGTTCACCAAGTTAACAACCTGCCCATGCTGCTGCTCCTCAGCTTCTACATCACGTACTGTGTCTTCATGCTGCACTGATCCGCTATAAGACATGATGCTCACTGAAGATTTTTCACTTTGATACACAAAAAAGAAGTACCCCAAACTCTTATACCACAATATTCACAATAAAAAATTCTCGGAGACCGCTTAAGTGCTATATTACTTTGCTAAAAAAATAATTCTTGCATGTCCTCAAAAAATATTCAACAAAATCAACAAATGTTCACTGCCTAAACTGTGAGAAAAATCTGCACAATAACCTGCAATTATATGTTAGTTCACCAAATCCTGAGCTAGGTCGCCATTTGTTACGATCGGGTCTCGTATAAATCAGGCATAAATACAACAACGGAAACGCTAGATCCAACCCCTGATCTATAATACCGTCGAACAAAGAACACATATACCCTCCAGAGTTATATCTGCGATAGCGGGCTATCTTAACTCTCAGTATCTATGTGCTTCTACTATAGGCTGATGTTCTCTGAAACAGCCTATTACCTATAACATATGGTTGCTTAGTTATGGTACACAAGGAAAAGATGGTTAACTTAATTAAATCACAAGAGTGATCTAATGCAAACAAGAAGGTTTACTTAACGTTACTTTAATCAATAATATCTGTCACTCCTTTATGAAAGAAAGTGTTGCAAAGTCCTCAAGCACCGAACAAGGAATCTTCTGAATAATGTCGGATGCTACTAAGAAGAACGTATCGGAAATGGAACCACAAAATAGCAGGAGGCAGGACAATGCACGTGTAGGCTAAATACACAAAAAGGCTGGACCTATAATGTTATTGGACACAAGAATATTATAAGCGGTGCAACAGTAATAATGCTCGCCACGAAAAAGTAGTACTCCTATTAACAAAACCGGTCTATGCTGGTTGTGTCTCTCTACAGCAACCTAGACCTCAAAATGCTTGTGTAGAAATAATGGGTATGCATAAAAGAGTATATGATCTAATCCAGCTAATGTCTACCCGGGTTAATAAAGTCTAGCTGGGATGCGCAAAGGTACAGATTTCTGGTGGAGCAAGGCAGCTCCTAGACTAGTGTGGACCTTGGGTCTGTGCGGCCTGATTACGTTAATATGAAGGGGTGCTCTCTTGAGGATTCTCGATCACAAGTATCGAGTATCCTCCTGGCGACCCTCAAAAGTAAAAGCAAATAGAGTTAGAACAGTGTTGGGTGGATTAGGCAAGCAGCCATCACGCACTACACAGTCTAAACTCCAAGGTACACAGACAAAAGATCCACCCAGGTAACCCACAGAATCCGTAGTGTCGTGCAGCTCAAAAGTAGCCTACACACAGTGAAAACACCAACAGCAAGGTACCTGATCCCTAGTCTAGCATTATTTAACCCTGTAGAAACATTAGTGATTGATGGAGACAGTCCGAGCAATACAATCTCCCAAAAAGACAATGACTATCTTCAACCTTAGCCTAGTACATAAGAAATGTGAGATCCAGCATATAATACAGTCTGGCCACCAATTCAAGGTGTGGATGCAGGGAACCAGAGGGGGATTGATATTAATAAAAGGTGAGGAAGTAGTGGAAATGATAGAGGCAGTAGAAGAGAAAGATTCTAAGACAAGAGTGTGGAACAGTTCAAGGGAGATGCTTAGAGTATGCTGTCTGGGACGGATCTGACCAGGATATTTCCAGGGACCGCATGGGTGGAGTCCCAGTTCGCAGGAATGGCACGAGGGCGCGCGATGGTCGCCCAGTAAGCAGCCGCCTAGTAGGCCGTGTCAGGCAGGAGGCAACGAATCCCGCGAGGCCTATGTAAGGGGGCTGGCCACGTGCCACACTCACCACCAAGTCACACCACCTGGTCTCTCTCTCTCTCTCCCGCTCGCCTTCCCATCATTCAACTATTTAACACAATACTTTCAATTGACTAAATAAAATAGAAAGGATTGTGACAGACGAAAACAAAGAACAGTTCTGAACTGTCTGCAACACAAACTTTCTCGAGAAGGAAAGTACACAATGATAGGTAGACTGTAGCTACATTCTCTGCCCTGGCGAGTCCTAGCGAGTAAGCCATGCGGTTCTGGGGGAAGCAGTGAGCGTCACAATACTGTTTGAAGACAAGACGACCTTTGAAAAGCACGAGACTCTCATCAATCACCAAGTTGTTGAAGGGGTAAAAGTATTTCTTGTACCTCGCCATCAGCATGGTGAACACCTCCCGAACTTTCCATATTCTGTCAAT
The DNA here is from genome assembly GCA_032716605.1 of Paralithodes platypus. Taxonomy (NCBI): domain Eukaryota; kingdom Metazoa; phylum Arthropoda; class Malacostraca; order Decapoda; family Lithodidae; genus Paralithodes; species Paralithodes platypus. The sequence continues at coordinate 7,899,390 of CM064578.1, read as the reverse complement.
CCTGTTAGGATTTTCTTTGTCTGCAAAGTGCATAAATCTAAGCAGCAACAAAAATATGTCACGAGTCATGTACCTATTGAAAGTTGGGGTGGCGGTGAGGGGGTCGTGCTTCCAATAATGTTGAAGCACATGCTTCTTGCAAAGAGGCATGAGCATCAACAATGCAAAGAACGTCATGAATTCCTTGACAGTCGTATCTACCCAGCCTCGTATTCTCGCTCTTGGAGAAATGACGTCCATTTTGCTCCTCACTCACCTGTAGTAGGCGTTGGTTTGGGCAACAATGTACGTCATTAGCTGCAAGTAAAAAAAGGCGAGGAAGAAATCCATTTCGTTCGAATTATCATCACAGGGCCAGTCAGCAGTTGAACCTGACCTACCAGCATCAAACTGGTGCAAGTCAGGCACAAAATCGGCCCCGTCAGACCACACAAACGTATGAATATTAGCGTCTTGGATAGGAGCGTCGTCTATGTCTGCGCCACCATCAGACAAATCACTGTCATGATCACGGTATAGCACATCGTCGTCACCCTCCTCACTCGAAGAAAGCCCCTCATAATTTTCTCCACCTGGCTTGGATTCACTGTCACTATCATCACCGCCCCCCGACCCCCACGCCCGTGCGTCGGCGGCATCGTCATATTCCTGGCTGTCACCATCCTGGGAATCAGGAAACAGCACGGCGTCGTACTTGTATGGGTAAGGGGCTTCCTCTTTCTCAATCTCGCAGGTGTCCTGTGGGCAGGGGCAGAAGGGCCGGTAGGGGTGGCGACGGCAGGGCCAGCAGTGGTGGGTGGGGCAGAGGTCCTAGACGCAGGCAATTATAGTGTTGTCCCTGTTGCCTTTGTTGCCTTGCCCTTCCCTTTCTTCCCACTGTCACTGGCACAGGCACGGCCAGTGGCAGGGGCAGAAGGGCCGGCAGGGGCGGTGTCGGAAGGGCCAACAGTGGTGGGTGGGGCAGAGGTCCTCGAAGCAGGCAATATTATTGTTGTCCCTGTCGCCTTTGTCACCTTGCCCTTCCCTCTCTTCAATGAGCAGGGGCAGGGGCAGAGGCGGCAGGGGCAGGGGTGGCTCGTGGTGGTGGTGGCAGAGGTACAAGTAGTTTTTTTACCCGTGCCCTTCCCTTTCTTCCCAGTGGCCCCCGCAGGTCCTGCAGCCCCAGGGCGGCCTCCTGCGTCGGTGGTAGTGGTGGTGGTAGTGGTGGTAGCAGCTGCCTGGGTGGTTGTGGCAGTGTCCCTGAAGGACAATGACCTTTGTGCACTCGTGCCCTTGTCTGCACGTGTTTTACGTGCTTTACGTGCCAGGGCCTCGTCCTTGGAGCTACTCTCGTCAAAGTAGAGGTAGTTAGGGTTTCTGGTAGCCACTCTCTGCCTTCCACGGCCGCTGACACAACCAGAAGGAGGGCTGGTTGTGTAATCAGGGCACGCTGGTGAGGGACGTATAGGCTCCATGACAAGTGCTTGTGTCCTGCTTGAGCGCGTGCGACCCGAGCGTGAGCGGTGGTGGTATGAAGAGTTGCCAAGTGGTACTACAACCACACCAATTTGTAGCCGCCTGGCTGAAAGCCCGCGGTTTTGGTACGCGTTTAAAAACCTGGATCTTAAGAGTCTTCCCGCAATCGCCCAGTAAAACCTCTTAAGAGTCTCCCCGCAGCTCCCGGGGTAATTCAATCATGTGCATTATATTTCCATGTATAAGATCACGGAGAGGAACAGAACTTATTGACCCTCTGAGTACCAGCGACGTGTGTTATAATATATTCTAGCTGTATTTAGACGATATTATGCACCTTAGGAAAAATCTGTGCTGGATAAAAGGGTTGATTGAGAAAGATTGAAGCCTTATTATTGCCATAGATCCTTCCTAAGCATACTAAAGCCATCTAATAGTTGCAAGAATATGACAAAAAACACGTCCCTTTTACTGAATGGGTTATGGCAACTGTGTATAACGTAAATGCCAACCAATGACCGAACCGAGACCTTCACTAGGCCACTATTCTCAGCACAAGCACTAAAAACTCAAAGCACAAATGATGCCTCACACGCTAACTATCTATCTATATAATATACTCAGACCCAATCCACAATTTTCCCTTTTTTGTTTTTGCGGGGGGGGGGGGGGGGGGGGCGACTCACGACAGAGCTCGAATAGGGACTACACAGCAGAAAACAATGAACACACAAGAACAAAACACGAATTCACCCACATCTAGGTCACACATCTGCCTCACACGCACCCAACTATATTCCCGAAGACCAACTTCTAAAAACATAACCTTCATGAATTTCTTAAGTGGGCCCACCTTGTTTTTTTTCTCTTTCTCTCCCTCTCTTTGGCTTGTAGCATTGTATGGAGAAATCCGGCTTCGCCGGAGAATTTTTTCTATCGAAAAATGTAAAAATTTAGCTTGCTGTCAAATCAAAAATATATATATAGCATATTGGCTCGCTACCGCTCGCCAGGAAAATATTGACACCTGGATGGGGGTAAGCGTCTTAAAACAGTAGGCTGAATGGGGCCGAATGGATACAAGCCAAAGAGAGAGGGAGAGAAAGAGAAAACAAAGCGAGGTGGGCTCCCTTCGAACACCAACTTCAAAAACATACCCTTCATGAATTTCTGAACGGCATCCGTGTGAAAATAAACCCGAGCCAAGCTTGTAGTATGTAGTGGTGGTGGTGGTGGGGGGAGTGGCTGTCCGGTTGGCCAAATACGTCGTGTCGCCGCTGTCATTACGGTTTGCTCGCTGTATGCTGTATTAGTGTCTGTCAGATGTTGAATAGGGTATGTGAATATAGAAATATGTTTCTATATCTCTATCGAAACGATGAAGTAATGCTTAGATAGTACTGATACCAATTATTGATCTTGAAATATACTTGGTGCCACGACATCACTTATTTGGCCAACTGTACAGTCTATCTATCTATCTATCTATCTAGCTTATCTATAATATATAATTATATATATATACTGGCACGGACCCCACCTCCCTTTTTTTTTAGTTGGGGGAGGCTGACTGGAGACAGAGCCCGAACAGGAACAACACAACACAACAACAAAACACAGCAAAAACAGTCACTCATAACAAAATCGTGGACCCTTTATATTTTTTCTTTGTGCAATTATAACTCTCTGGATTGAATGTTGAATGGAACTTACTTTTCAACAAATAGTATATATTGTTCTGTAGTTGACGTACAGAAATAGTATATATTGTTCTGTAGTTGACGTACAGACATAGTATATATTGTTCTGTAGTTGACGTACAGAAATAGTATATTGTTCTGTAGTTGACGTACAGAAATAGTATATATTGTTCTGTAGTTGACGTACAGACATAGTATATATTGTTCTGTAGTTGACGTACAGAAATAGTATATATTGTTCTGTAGTTGACGTACAGAAATAGTATATATTGTTCTGTAGTTGACGTACAGACATAGTATATATTGTTCTGTAGTTGACGTACAGACATAGTATATATTGTTCTGTAGTTGACGTACAGACATAGTATATATTGTTCTGTAGTTGACGTACAGAAATAGTATATATTGTTCTGTAGTTGACGTACAGACATAGTATATATTGTTCTGTAGTTGACGTACAGACATAGTATATATTGTTCTGTAGTTGACGTACAGACATAGTATATATTGTTCTGTAGTTGACGTACAGACATTTAAAATAATACATATCTTTCCAGATATATACTTCCATAATTCGAAATAGGCGAGGTACACGAATGTTTATGAGTGATTGTACCTGCTACAAAATGTATAGTAGCCCATATAAGTTCTGTTCCTCTGCGTGATCTTATACATGGAAATACAGCATTATGCGCTTCCTCTCCCTTTGGCTTGTATCCATTCGGCCCCATTCAGCCTACTGTTTTATGACGTTTACCCCATCCAGTTGGAAATATATTCCTGGCGAGCGGTAGCGAGCCAGCATATATATATTTTTTTTTTGACAGCAAGCTAAATTTGTACATTTTTCGATAGAAAAATGTAACCGGCGAAGCCAGATTTCTCCATATTCCATAATGCTTCCAAAACTCAATTTATCCATCTTACTACCCGTCAGGAACCTCAGAGGACTATCCCTTATTCTTCAACTATACAAAAATCAACCCTTCATCTTCCCTCAATGTTCTCGGTGTCTCTTTTTCTTCTGCTCTCACTTGGAAAGACCATATTACCAGTCTCGCTAAGGCAGCCTCCCAGAAGCTGGGTGTGCTCAACCGCCTCAAGGGGTTCTTTACCCCTGCGCAGCTTCTTGCTCTATACAGGGGCACAGTGCATCCTTGTATTGAGTATTGTTCACATGTGTGGGGAGGATCCTCTCACACCGCACTCCTAGATAAAGTAGAAAGGAAAGCCTTTCGTATCATCAACTCCCATCCACTCACCAACTCTCTGCAATCTCTCTCTTCGCTGCAATGTTGCATCTCTCTCACTATTCTATCGCTACTACAATAATCAGTGTTCCTCGGAGCTTTCCCAGTGTATACCACCTCCTCTACGTAGGGTACGTAGTACCCGCCTTGCAACACAATCCCAAACCCCACTCTGTGCAACTCTCCAACCCAAGAGTGAAACGCTATTCTCAGACTTTCTTCTATTCAACTGCTGAGCTCTGGAGCTCTCTCACAGAATCAGTCTTTCCCTCTTTCTATGACTTAAATTGCTTCAAACTCCGTGTGTCCAAGCATTTTAGCTCGAACGTCCCTTGATTTCGGCCCTGTCACTCTTTGAAATCTGGGGAAGGCACTCGCTGCAGGCAGTTATGCCGTTTGTCTCCCTCATTCACATAGAAAATAAAATACAATGCTGGCTCGTTATCGCTCGCCAGAAAAAAATCACACCTGGATGGGGATAAACGTCTTAAAACAGTTGGCTGAATGGGGCCGAATGGATACAAGCCAGGGAAAGAGAGAAAAGGAGAACAAGATAAAGAAAGCCGGTGTATATATATATATATATATATATATATATATATATATATATATACTGTTTATATATATAATATAATATATAGACACACAGTATAATTATAATGTTGTATTCATATTTTATTTGTTATCATCCGATTTGTTGTGATAGTCCAATCTCGTTTAGTCTCTCTCTCTCTCTCTCTCTCTCTCTCTTACACACACACAGACACACACAGACAAGCACACACAATCACATACATACACACACACACACACACACACACAGGCTCCCAGTCCGGAACAATTGTTGAAATTAAGGTTGTTTTAACAATACCCCCACTTTAAAATGTTTTCTCCAGCATTTTCCAACTAATCGCTCGAATTTTTCCAGAAGAGAATATTTTAATTTCCTGATTATACTATAGTTTACCGCAGGATGATGATGGCTAAGGGGGCCCACCTTGCTTTTTTTCTCTTTCTCTCCCTCTCGCTTTGGCTTGTACTCATTCAGCCCCATTAAGCCTACTGTTTTAAAACGCTTACCACCATCCAGGTGTCAATATTTTCCTGGCGAGCGGTAGCGAGCCAGCATATATATATTTTTGTTTTGACAGCAAAAGCTTAACCCTTCTTTGGCGGCGCGCAACTTATGTCGTGTGAAATAAATTTGGACTAAGTGGCGGTTCACAACTTATGTCGTGTGCCATTTTCAGCACGTAATGTTGCAGAGATAGAGAGCTGAGCGGTGTGAGGAGTGTAGTAAGGCTATGACCGTCGCACACCACCGCGGTGGGCCAACTGAAGTGAAAACCACCCTTCCATCCCCCCTCACACTCGCTACACAGGGAATTATGTAGGGAAAGTACCTAATTACATGGTTTTTGCACTCGTGTTGCGGGATCGTTGCAAGAAAACCAGTGGTCATACAAGGATGGTTGGGGTCTCATTGGAAAGCTCTTTTATGCCCTTTCAGGGATAGATACTTGTTTTACGCTCTGGGTCTTATTTAGGCATGACAATTATCATGTAAACAACCCTATTTAGGGTAAAAACACCCCGCTGGGCGGTACATATAAATTACCGCCTAGGCCGCTCGTAAGGTGTTAATCTGTACATGTTTCGATAGACAAATTTCTCCGGCGATGCCGGATTTCTCCATACAATACTGGCTTGCTGTCGCTTACCAGGAAGAACTCGACACCTGGATGGGGATAAACGTCTTAAAACAGTTGGCTGAATGGGGCCGAATGGATACAAGCCAGAGAAAGAGAGAAAAGGAGCGTAACATAAAAAAAGCAGGTGACCCCCCTTTAATGTGCACTCGTCTATTGATAGTAACTAATAAATTGTATTTGTTCAGTATTACTTGACATTATTAGCGTATACAGTACTTTACTATATATATTGTTATAAACATTTTATGAATGGAGGATGCCTTTAGGCACATGGACCTTTTTGTTTTATCCGTGTTTTCCTTCCTCCGTTCATAGTCTCTTAACCAAAAAAAAAAAAAAAAAAAAAAAAAAATATATACTGTATACTGTATATATATATATATATATATATATATATATATATATATATATATATATATACCGTATATATATATATATATATATTATATATATATATATATATATATATATATATATATATATATATATATATATATATATATATGAATTAGGTGGAAGGGAAACACAGGAAAGAGCTTGAATTATTTATTTATCTTATGTTTCGGGCTACGCAGAACCCATATTCAGAAAGACTGAAGATGGGTTCTGCGTAGCTTGAAACGTAAGAAAAATACAGAATTCAAGCTCTTTCCTGTGTTTCCATTCCACTTAATTTACCACTTGTCGTAATGGATCAGCCATATATATATATATATATATACAGTATATATATATATTTATATATATACCGGTATATATATATATATATATATATATATATATATATATAATATATATATATATATATATATATATATATATATATATATACAGTATATATTAAAGATAACTTAGGTGTTTGGGAAATAAGTGTGGAGTGCTTTTAAAGTGTAGGGAAATGAATATGAGGTGGAAATGTTTGTGAGAGTTAGTTATTATGTTGTTGTTCGAATTATAGATACAACGAAATTTTTACAGTGATTAAGGGGGATGGGTGTATTTATTTTCTCATTTATGTATCTTTTCATTTTATTTTTTTAGTTTCATCCCTAGACCTCCATCAAGCTTTGAACAAAACAAAAAACCCACACACACACACACTAATACCCTCCTTTAAAGTATATTTGTACATCTTTCGATAGAAACATGCCCTGGCCAAAGGCCGAGTCCTTGCTATCGCTCGCCAGGAAAAAATCGCCACCTAAATTACGCAAGACCTAATATTTACAAGGAAATGGGGCTAAGGTCTTAACATCGCAAAAGTAATGGGCCAAAGGTCATAAAATCTGAAAACTGATGGGGCTAAAAATTAGGAAGAAGGGGGACCAGAAAAACGACCCCTTAATGCGATTGCATAATATACAGTTTATTCTTGATTACATTGGAGGAAGTTATTAATTGTAAATAAACAAAATAATAATAGTAATAATAATAATAATAATAATAAAATTATTATTTATATGAATTTTGATCAAACCTTCGACATCACCTAACACATTCAAATAAAGGTATAATTATTATCGTTTGAAAGGGACTATTGCAGGTTTTTCAAATATTTTCAGAACTTCTGATAACTACAGAAGACAGACACTCTATAGCTTTTTGCTCTGGCCATGTTTGGTGTTGATTATTCAAATGTATGAATCTAAAGCCGGTATCACACGAGAGCTTTTATAGTCAACATTCGATGGTCAAAAAATCTCTGGCAACATTTATGGAATATTTTACACTGGTATCGGAAACTAGACTAATGGTAGATAAATTTAGGTGACCGAAATATTATAAATGTTGACCTCATAAGCTGCCAGACCAGTGTTGAGGATAAATGTTGAGGGAAAAAACGCTTATGTGATACCGGCATAATTGTAACTGGAATTCATTATATCTAGGAATTACATATCCAACTTCTTTTCAAAACTGCCAACATAATATTAAAACTGTTAACATATTATTTGTTTTTTATTATACAGTTCAACTTCAGACAATATTATTATGTCTTCTTATCAATATTTGTTCTGCATCCCCTATCAATATATATTTTTTTCAACAATTCGATAATTCTATTTATTTTCATACAAATAAGTGCATCTCTTAAGGGGAGGTTCGTAGTTTGTTCCCTAGACCTCCATCAAGCTTAACATTACACCCCTAGACCCCTTTTTAGATAAATGTTTACATTTTTAGTAGAACAAATTTCCCGGCCAAAGGCCGGTTCCTATTACATTGCAGGCTCGCTATCGCTCGCCAGGAAAAACATCGACACCTAAATTCGAAAGGTCTTAAAATTGACAGAAATAGGGCGAAAGTTCTTAAAATCGGCAAACTAAAAAACAAAACAAAAAAACAATGGGGCTAAACATGGAGGAGAAAGGGGTCCAGACAAAAATCCCTCAAGTGGAAATCTCCCCTTAATCCTCTCTAAATCTTTCCTGGCAATTTCCTGTGACAAGCTGCAGCCAATATCCACAACAGTGTCCCTTGTTTTACCCACTTTTCTCGAACCAATTTTAGATTTCTTGTGGTCGACGATGTGGGATAGTTGGTGGGTGCTTATAAACAAATGTCTTTAGTTTAACTGGGGGGTCACACGAGCTCTGTATGCAGTTTAGGAAGGGCGTATGAAAGTCAGGTGTTTAATTGAGATAGTCTTTATCATTTTAACTCCCACAGATCCTTCCTTAGCTGCATCAAATCGTCTAAGGATAGCCAAAATATTCTGTCAATATGCGTCATGATCCTCAACTTTGATCAGCATTCAACCTTCTACCAAAATCTACCTTCCGTCTAGTTTCTGTCACCAATTTTTAAAAGAGCACCGAAATGTTACGAGAAAAAACAGGGGGTCCTTGAAAATTGCCAGAAAACGTGTTCATGTGACATCGTTCTTAAGGGGGTACCATTCGCTTTTTCTGAACCTCCTTCTCCCTCATGTTTAGCATATTACTTTTAATATTTTTAGACGTTCCATCCATTAGTTTGTCGATTTTAAGACCTTTTGCCCCATTTTGTTGTCAATTTCAAGACCTTTCATGCCATTTAGGTGTCGATTTTTTCCTGGCGAATGATAGCGAACCTGTAATTTTATGAGGAACCAGCCTTCGGTCGGGATTTTTTTTTATCGAAAGAAGTACAAATTTATCTTGAATGGGGGTCTAGGGGTGATTTTTTAAGCTTGATGGAGGTCTAGCGAATGAACTAAAACAAAATAATTAAATACATTAATTAATAGCCCCTCCCCCCCCCCAAAAAAAAAAAAAAAAAAAAAAAAAACGGCCATTAAGTATAGCTTAGGTCAAAATTGCCTAGGTATAAACGATCCGGGGTACGTGGAAGTTAATTTACCCCTTGAGGATTATGACGGATTTTAACCCTTTGAGTACCAGAGGCGTGCGTTGTATTTTATTCTAGCAATATTGAGACGATATTATGCAGTTTAGGAAAGATCTGTGGTAGCTAAAGGGTTGGTTGAGATACTATGAAGCTTTATTATTGATAGAGGTCCTTCCTAAGTTGAAAACATCATCTAATAGTTGTCAGAATATGATGAAAAGGACGTCCCTGGTACTGATTGGCTTAACTGTTTATTCTGGCTATCATTTGATGATTGTTTACAGCTCAAGAAGGATCTGTGAGAATTAAAAGGGTAAAGACTTTCTCCATTAAGGGAATTAACACAGTAAAACTACCTCCATTAACCCTCTGACTTCCATACATCTTTCCTAATCTGAATTAAATAGTCTAATAAAAAGACAGAATAAACTGGTAACATGCGTCATAATCCTCAAGGGGTTAAACAATTATTTCAATAGCAAATTAATTATAAGATTTCAATAAAGTATTAAAATTATACAAATAAACGTTTGTAAAGTAACTAATATTCCATAGAATCACAAACACTGATAAATAATTTTGGATTCAGGTTAAATAAAAAGGAAACATATCCAAGATTGTGTTTGGGATATGCACATCAAAGAGGTTTGGCTTAGCCCCTTCTGTACCGGCGACGTCCTATCGTTATATTCTTGCTATATATTTAGACGATTTTGTGCAGTTTAAGAAGGATCTGTGGTAGTAAAAAGGGATAAGTGAGGTACTTCGAAGCCTGTTAATTGCTGGACGCCCTTTCGAAACTTAATAAAATCATCTAACAATAGCCATAATAAAGTTAAATAGACGTCGCCGGTACAGAAGGGGTTAACAGGGAAGTTAGGGTTACATGGTATTGGACTGATCATAACTTTTATCACTCATATTAACCATTATTTAGCGGGCTAGGTGGTCTATTTGACCTTAGCGCCCAGCGTTTTTTTTTTATCCTAAATAGGGTTGTTTACGTGATAATTGTCATGCCTAAATAAGACCCAGAGCATAAAACAAGTATCTACCCCTGAAAGGGCATAAACAGACCTTTCCAATGACACCCGAACCATCCTTGTACAACCACTGATTCTCTTGCAACAATCGTGCAACACGAGTGCAAAAACCCTATAATTAGGTAATTTCCTTACATAATTCCCTGTGTAGCGCGTGAGAAAGGGGGGAGAAGGGTGGAATACAGTTCAGTAGGTCCACGGTGGTCGTGGGGACCGGTCATAGCGTTGCTACGCTCGTCCCACCGCTCAGCTCTCTCTCTCAGCATCATTACGTGCTGAAAATGGCGGTCGACATAAGTTGTGCACCGCCACATAGTCCATATTTATTTCACTCGACATAAGTTGCGCGCCGCCAGTTAAGGGTTAATCTATTAAATAATTATTATTTAAGGGGGATTATATGTATATTTTTCTTATTTTTTTCTGGACACCCTTCTTCCTAGAAGACGACACCTAAATTGCATGAAAGGTCTTAAAATTGACAAAGAAATGGGACGAAAGTTCTTAAAATTACCAAACTAATGATGCGGAGGTCTTAAAGTACCAAAACGTATATGGTTTAGCATCTCTAAATATCTCGAAGGGGGGTCTTGACGGTGTTTTTAAGCTTTATGGAAATCTAAGGAGCAATAAATATATAAATATATAAATAAATAAATAAATAAATAAATATAGATACAGTACCGGGTATATATATACTGTATATATATATATACATATATATATATATATATATATATATATATATATATATATATATATAATATATATATATATATATATATATATATATATATATATATATATATATATATATATATATATATATATATACCGGTATATATATATATATATATATATATATATATATATATATATATATATATATATATATATATACAGATATATATATATATATATATATATATATATATATATATATATATATACCGTATATATAAATATTGATACATAACAAATAACAAAACACTAAAACTATAAATAAAGACATGTACTGAAGCATCTGTGATATATAATAAACCATATTACTATCTTGCTTGGATACGAGATTGATTTTTGTTTTTTTTTTTTTTTAAGCAAGACAGGGGAGGAAGGAAGGGTTTGTGGTGGGGGAAGGCAAAGCAGGGAATATAAAGTTGATTGCTTAGTTAGTTAGTTAATATAGGACTTCAGAGGCTATCAACCCTTCAGGATTATTTAGCCAGCACACTGTAAGTCAAGAATAACATCAAGACTGGAGCCTCTTTTCGGAAACTCCAGTCCCTTGGGTTGATTGTAATGGACGCGTGCTATTATAGCTCATGACTGAACAGTTGGCCATATTAAGGGGGCATGGTTGACTTTTTGGTCGATTTTTTTTTTCAATTATTCATTATTTCTCTAGTTTCCTCCCTTGACCTCCATCAAACTTAAAAAAAAAAAAAACATCCATTGGATCCCCCTTGTAGATATATTTTTAGATTTATCGGTAGAAAAATGTCCCGGCCAAAGACCGGTTCTTCCAAAATTACAGGCTCACTATCGTTCGCAAGGAAAAATATCGACACCTAAATAGCACGAAAGGTCCTAATATTGACAAAGAAACTGGGCGAAAGGTCGTAAAATCGACAAATAAATTGGGCAAACATTTTAAACCCTTCAGACTCATATGACGCAGAGGTTGCCAGATTAGCAATAAGAAATAGAGTTCTCTCACTCTTATAATTACCTCTCCAAAATTAGTTTCCTTCCCACAGCTAACTCAAAGACAACTGCAGAGGTTGAAGTAACTAAACTAAAGGTTTCTAAATACCCCTGCTGGTAACAAAGGCTTTAAAGTATCCCTAATCGGCTCAAAATCGCGTCATATATCGGAGAGGGTTAATATCTGAAATCATAATGAAGAAGGGGGACCAGAAAAACAACCCCTCTCCCCTTAATTAAGTCGTATACACTCCATCAGTTATGTATGGAAAGATAATGAGTATGAATTAATTACAAATGTATTATCTTTGGCAGTAGTTATGTATGGAAAGATAATGAGTATGAATTAATTACAAATGTATTATCTTTGGCAGTAGTTATGTATGGAAAGATAATGAGTATGAATTAATTACAAATGTATTATCTTTGGCAGTAGTTATGTATGGAAAGATAATGAGTATGCATTAATTACAAATGTATTATCTTTGGCAGTAGTTAACCCCTTCCTTACCGGCGACGTGTTTATCATTATATTATTGGTATATTTAGATGATTTTGTGCAGTTTAAGAAGGATCTGTGGTGAGTAAAAAAGGGTTAAGTGAGATAGTTCGAAGCCTGTTAATTGTTGGAGGTCCTTTTAAGCTGAATAAAATCGTCTAATAGTAGCCAGAATAAAGTCTAAAGGACGTCGCCGGGACAGAAGGGGTTAAATACTATGACCAATAAACGGTTTCATAGCAAATTATTCTTGTAACTTAAGGGAAGTCTGACCGTTTGTTTGGTCCATTAATTCATTTATTCATATATTTTTTTTTAGTTTCGTCCCTAGACCTCCATCAAGCTTAGAAAAACACCCCCTAGACCTCCATCAAGCTTAGAAAAACACCCCCTAGACCTCCATCAAGCTTAGAAAAACACCCCCTAGACCTTAACTCCTTCATGATAAATTTTTAAATTTTTCGGTAGAAAAATGTCCCGGCCACAGGCCGGTTCCTCTCTAAATTGCAGGCTCGCTATCGCTCGCCAGGAAATAATCGACACCTAAATGGCACGAAAGGTCTTAACATTGACAACGAAATGGGGCAATAGGTCATAAAATCCACAAACTAATGGGCCGAACGTCTTATAATCTCAAGACTATTGGGGCTAAACATTAGGGAGAAGGGGGTCCAGAAAAACGGAGTGGATCCAAATTCATGTCCCCATCTGTACACTCGGATACCATAGTCTTTAAGGGCGGATGCGCCGGTTATCTGGACCACTTTCTCCCTCATGTTTAGCCCCATTAGTTTTCAGATGGTAAGATGTTTGTCCCATTAGTTAGTCGATTTTAAGACCTTTCGCCCCATTTCTTCGTCAATATTTATATCTTTCGTGCTATTTAGGTGTCGATTTTTTCCCTGGAGAACGATAGTGAACCTGTAATGTTGGAAGAACCGGCTATCGGCCGGGACATGTTTTCACCGAAAAATATATAAATTAATCTAGAAGGGGGATCTAATGGATGTTTTTTTTTTTTTAAATTTGATGGAGGTCTACGGAGGAAACTAGACAAATAATGAATACATGCAAATCGCCCAAAAAGTGAACCATCCCCCCTTAAACCATTCATAAATATTAGTTGATTTCACTTATTTGTACTTTTCGAAGTTTATCTCTGGAAACAAATGTATGATTATAATGTTCTAATCATCAACTATAAATACGATTTATTGACAAACAAGTTCTATCCAAAACTCGATTTGGATGGTTATAATTACACAACAATAAAATAATAATAAAAAATAAATACAAATAAATATAAAACAATATAGGGGGTCCAGGAATTCAATATAAAACAATATAGGGGGTCCAGGAATTCAATATAAAACAATATAGGGGGTCCAGGAATTCAATAGAAAACAATATAGGGGGTCCAGGAATTCAATTGAAAACAATATAGGGGGTCCAGGAATTCAATAGAAAACAATATAGGGGGTCCAGGAATTCAATATAAAACAATATAGGGGGTCCAGGAATTCAATAGAAAACAATATAGGGGGTCCAGGAATTCAATAGAAAACAATATAGGGGGTCCAGGAATTCAATAGAAAACAATATAGGGGGTCCAGGAATTCAATAGAAAACAATATAGGGGGTCCAGGAATTCAATATAAAACAATATAGGGGGTCCAGGAATTCAATATAAAACAATATAGGGGGTCCAGGAATTCCTATGAGTGGGCCAGATATTATGGACTCGAATGTACAAACAGTCAGAAATGGATTGCATTTCATAAACTGGAGGCAGAGGAATGTAGCAAGATAATTAGGCTGCTGGTTGGTGCTGGGGTTTTATTGCAATCAGGCGTTCACTGATTAAATGAACCCTTTGGAAATTGTAATCAAGGAAATGGGAGGAATAATGTAGAGTGGAGATTCTTGATACAGAAGTACACTCGGATGCCATAGTCTCTAGCCCTCTAAGAAGAATTCGTGGACCCCTTGTGTTTTTCTTTATGCAATTTATTTTTCTATATGAGTGAGGGAGACAAAAGGCAGAACTGCCTGTATCGAGTGCCTCCCCCAGAGTTGAAAGAGTGACAGGGCCAAAATCAAGGGACGTTCGAGCCAAAATGCCTGGACACACGGAGTTTGATGCAATTTAACTCATAGGAAGAGGGAAAGACTGATTCTGGGAGAGAGTTCCAGAGCTCAGCATTTAAATAGAAGAAAGACTAAAAATAACGTTTCACTCTTGGGTTGGACAGTTGCAGAGTAGGGGTGGGATTGTGTTGCAAGATGGGTACTATGTACCCTACGTAGAGGTGGTATACACTTGGAAAGCTCTGAGGAACATTGATTGTTATAATAGCAATAGAACAGCGAGAGAGATGCAACATTGCAGCGAAGAGAGAGAGATTGCAGAGAGTTGGTGAGTGGGCGGGAGTTAATGATACGAAAAGCTTTCCTTTCTACTTTGTCTAGGATTGCGGTGTGAGAGGATCCTCCCCACACATGTGAACAATACTCAATACAAGGATGTACTGTGTCCCTGTACAGAGCAAGAAGCTGTGCAGGGGTAAAGAACCCCTTGAGGTGGTTGAGCACACCCAGCTTCTGGGAGGCTGCCTTAGCAAGACTGGTAATATGGTCCTTCTAAATGAGAGCAGAAGAAAAAGAGACACCGAGAATATTGAGAGAAGATGAAGGATTGATTTTTGTATTGTTGAAGTGTAAGGGAGAGTCCTCTGAGAGTTCTGAACGGGTAGTAAGATGGAGAAATTGGGTTGTGGAGGCATTAAAGGTAACAAGGTTTCTCTGCCCCAATTGTAAATAGTAGTTATAGATCAGAAGATAAGTGTTGCATGGGTTTATTACCTTTGTTTTTGAGGGATAGCTGGCTGGGGCGTTCAGGAAAACTAATTGAGTAGTGTAAGGTAGAGTCGTCTGCGTATGAATGGATGGGACTGGAGGTACAGTTGAGAAGATAATTTATGAAAATTAGAAAGAGAATGAGAGATAGGACAGAGCCCTGAGGAACACCGGTGTTGATAGGATGAGGAAGTGAGCGGTGGCCGTCCACAATCGCAGCTATGGAACGGCCGGAAAACAAATTAGAGACAAAGGCACAGATGGAGGGATAGAAACCGAAGGAGGGTAGTTTATAAATTAAAGATTTGTGCCAGACTCTATCGAAGGCCTTCGATATGTCTAGTGCAATAGAAAAGGTCTCACCGAAGTTCCGAAAGGAGGATGACCAAGAGTTAGTAAGACATGAAAGAAGATCACCAGTAGAGCGACCTTTAACCCCTGTCTAGCGGGGGGTTTTGGGCTTATTTGGGCATATTCCGGCCCTCCTGAATGATAAATCAAGTATCTGCATGAAAAGAAATGTATTCAGCAAAAAACTAGGCGCTAAAAGCTTCAAAATGAGACCAGAACGAGCTACGTAGCACTCGTGGTTCTCATACAATGGTACCAGTAACATGGGAGTTTAGCGTATAGCGGCATATTTTTCCCAGCTATGCTCACTATTGGCTACACTGCCGGCCACTCGAGAACACAGGGAACATGAGTTAATGGGCGGCGGTAAGCCCTGGGAGTCGGCTGTCTGGCCCACTGCGCTCCCGGCCATTTGCACTCGATTTTAACCCTTTGAAGGCCTTAATAATGCTCCTAACTTGCTGCAAATTGGAGGCGGACTTAAGTCCGGCCCCGATCTTTAAGGGTTAAGAGAGCCACACTGACGATCTCAGAGTAGATTAAGAGAAGAGAAATGCCTAAGAAATTTGGAAGCAAGAATATTTAAAAAAACTTTGGAGATACAAGAGATGAGAGCAATTGGACGATAGTTGGAGGGTTGAGAGCGGTCACCCTTCTTTGGGACAGGTTGAATGAGAGCAAACTTCCAGCAAGAAGGGAAGATGTTAGAGGAGAGACAGAGTCGAAAGAGTTTGCCTAGGCAGGGAGTCAGCACGGAGGAACACCATCCGGACCGAACGCCTTCTTAGTATTAAGCTCAGAGAGGGTAGAAAATACATCTTTAGAGGAGATTAAGATATTAGGCATAAGTAGGATAGAAGGGGGTGGAGAGGGAGGAATAGCACCGGAATCATCCGAGGTGGAGTTTCTAGCAAAAGTTTGAGTGAAGAGTTCAGCTTCGTCAGAGGAAGAAGTGATGGTTGTGCCATCAGAGTGGAAAAGGGGAGGGAAAGACGAGGAAGAAACATTGTTCGAGAGGTTTTTGGCTAGATGTCAGAAAGCTTGGGAAGAGCTAGAGTTGGATAGTTCAGTGCATTTATTATTGATGAAAGAGTCTTTTGCAAGTCGAAGAACAAATTTGGTTTGATTCCAAGCAGAAACAGGAAGAATGAGATTCTTGGGTTTTAAGGCGTCGGTACCGTTTGAATGCTTCCTCCTTTTTGCAGACAGCAGTAAAACAAGCGTGAGTAAACCAAGATTTGTTTGCATTAAACTGAGAGAAAGAAAATGGAATGTATGCTTCCATGCCCAAGAGGATTACCTCGATAATGCGTTCAGCACTACGGAAGCAAAAGTCATTCCATGGGAAATTAAAGAAGTACTGTTATATATTATAGCTATATGGATTGTTTTTTGGATAGAACTTGCTTGTCAATATATAATATATATAATTTCGGAGTTGATGTATTGAACATTATATTCATAAATTCGTTTCCAGTGATATACTTCCATAATTAGATATGGTTGAAGTCCACGAATATTATGAGTGGGCTAGAAACTATGGCATCCGAGTGTACCGAGTGTAGAAGTGTTACATTTAAGGAACTGTGTTGATTTTTGTTGGTATAGAATATATATTATTTAGATTCATAGATAGATTACACATCATAATATAATATAAAGCCTTGAATAAGTGCATATATCATCATAAACACGTAGTTCAAAAATGTCAAAGAAAAGCATATTGCATTACATTATATAGTCTATCATCAATGTAGTTGCATTTTTACGACCATTGGATTAGTTATAATCTTGATCAGACAGACATTGGCAATTTGAGTTTTTTTCTGTATATTATATATATTCCCTAGTAAATAATGTATTTTATTCTCGACCATGACTGTATAATTATTAAGTATATATTGGAAATAGGCATCTACCAACTAAGGTTACTCCCCTTCTCTCTCTCTCTGGCTTGTATCCATTCGGCCCCATGCAGCCAATTTTTTTTTTTTTTTTTTTTTTTTTTTTTTAAGAGACAATGAACGGAGGAAGGAAAAACACAGATAAAACAAAAAGGTCCATGTGCCTAAAGGCATCCTCCATTCATAAAATGTTTGTAACAACTGGATTTAAACATTTGTTGATTGTAAGTTTGTGGAAAGCAATTCGAGGGAAGTGAATTCCAAAGAGTAGTAGCTCTGGGGATAAATGAATTCTGATAAGCAGAAGTTCTGCATTGTGGAGGAGAAAGTGTAAATTCATGGGCGCTCTCAGCTGCCCTAGTTCTACGGGGAAAGATGTGGAGAGGCGGCACAATTGAAGCAAGTTCCTCGGAACAATTGCTGTGAAAATATCTGTAGAATAATGCAAGGGATGCAACGTTTCTTCGTATGGCTAATGTAGGAAGGTCCTGTGTGATTGCAGGGTTATTGATTAATCTAATAGCTTATTTTGAATTTTGTCCAACTGCCTCAATGCAACCACTCCACTTCCACCCCACATAGGTGAACAGTAATCCATCTGAGAACGCACATGACTTTTATATATTACGGCCAACTGCTCGTCAGTGAAGAATTCTCGAACTCTGTACAGGAGTCCCAGTTTTTTAGAGGCATTCTTAGCAATGCTTCTAACATAATGTGTCCAGCTCAAGTTAGTAGTTAATGTTACACCGAGAATGTCAATACTAGGGGAAGTGGGAATATTTACATCATTAACAAATATATGGGAGTCAGTGAGATTCTGTCGGTTAGAAAATTGAATGTACTTGGTTTTCTGTGCATTAAAGGAAACTAGATTCTCTTGTCCCCATTCATTAATTCTAGAAAGGTCCTGGTTCAGAGAAATTGCAGTGTTTATTTTTGAATTTATAAGATCGGGTTGGGTGAAAGAATTGGTAAATGTGAAGGAACTGTGGAGTGTTGAGTCATCTGCGTAGGAATGTATTGGATTATGAGTGGTAGATATGAGATCATTGATATGAATGAGGAACAGAGTTGGGGCCAAAACTGATCCCTGGGGAACACCAGCATTTATTGAGTGAAATTGAGAATAAAGGCCATCTACCATTACACGTATTTTTCTGTTATGAAGATAAGAAGAAATTAGTGGAACTAATGATGCAAGGCCGTAGTGTGACATCTTCGACAATAAGGATTGATGCCAGACTCTATCAAATGCCTTTGATATATCCAGTGCTATTGTATGTGTTTCACCATGTTGGTCTGTAGCTTGGTTGATTTGATGCGTAAGAAGGCAAAGAATGTCTGCAGTTGATCGACATCGTCTAAAACCATATTGCCTATCACTGATTAATTTATTATTCTCCAGATGCTTAATTATGTGATTATTTAATATAATTTCAAAAACTTTGCCAAGAGTGGAAGTTATAGCTATTGGTCTGTAGTATGATGGATCTGAAGAGGCACCTTTTTTAGGAACTGGATGGATGTTTGCTTCTTTCCAGGGTACTGGGAAGCATGAGGTATGAGTACACAGACGGAAAAATTTTGCCAATACAGGAGCGAGCACCAAGGAGCAATTCTTGAGTACTATTGGAGGAATTTCATCTGGACCAGGAGCCTTATCTACTGAGAGATTCTGCAAAATAGTTTTGACATGTCTGGTGTGGATCTTAAGTGAGGGAATTTCAGGTGAATTAAAATTAAGTACAGGGACATCTTGATTTATTTCATCTAAGGTTGAGTTGGTGGAGAAAATATCCGCAAGAAGGTTAGCTTTACCTCGTGGGTCACTTACAAGATTGCCAGTCGGAGATGTTTAAAGACGTCTATCCCCATCCAGGTGTCGATTTCTTCTTGGCGAGCGATAGCGACCAAACATTGCATGGAGAAATCCGGCTTCGCCGGAGAAATTTTTCTATCGAACAATTTACAAATTTAGCTTGCTGTCAAAACAAAAATATATATATGCTGGCTCGCTACCGCTCGCCAGGAAAATATTGACACCTGGATGGGGACAAACGTCTTAAAACAGTAGGCTGAATGGGGCCGAATGGATACAAACCAAAGAGAGATGGAGAGAAATAGAAAGAAAGCGAGATGGGCATTTTTAAGCTTGACCGAAATCTGGGAAGGCGTCATTGTGAAGGCAGTGTCACACGAACGCTTTTCCGTCAATTTTCCATGAGCAAGTTTTTTCTCGTATTATATCGGGACTTTTTCACACTCATATCGGCAACTTAGACTGAAGGTAGATTATGTTAGGCGGCTGAATTCTGATGCAGTGTAGTTTCTGAAGATTCCACACCATAATTGCTCGTAAACATTTCCGGAAAATTCGCTCGTGTGACACCGGCTTTATCCTAGGGGATGAACTATAATACATTGCTAGAAAAAGGCAAAAATATGCATTATCCTCAATAATAGTTAGACAAAATATTATAATAACCCACAAAACGTCGGACTAGATAGTGTTATATGATCAACACTGAATAGTGAATACAAATACTTACCGGTACTTGTTCAGCACATACGTACATACAACATACGTACATACAACATACGTACATACAACATACGTACATACAACCAAAGTATATAGACACTAACAAGTAAACCTATCACAAAAATATTGGAACGTGTGACGTCACGAGGTATATAGGCTCCACGCTTGCTACCTCCTTATTTACTAACGGTGGTTCTGGTAAAATCAAAGCATATGGAATACTGGTATATACGGTTGTGTAACAATGGTTTTAATGAGTTGATAAGACTAAACAACTTAATTCTACTATATAACTGGTCCTAATGTGTTCATATATATCGATAATGTTGGTGTTTATGAAGCCTTTCTTAGCATCTTCTGGGCTTCTGTTACATATATTATCGAAATATAACTTCTGAAGTAGTTTGTACATTATGCTATCATAAGTAGGGATATTACATAAGTAATTGACTTCATATGAGTATGCAGTTTACCCCTATATTACTGCAATTTTTCAATAAATATGGTCAAAATACCGAGAGGGGAAAAATACACTCGGTAATCATATTATTTTCCTTATTTACACTTGAGTAAGAGTCCCGATACTCTGGTAAGCAATCTTGCGCAGGTTTATGTGTGTATGTATGGTTTCAATTATGTACTGGGACCAACTTCACTTGTGTCATTGCTGTTAAACATACATTACTTTACACAGAAAATCCTTTGCCTCCATCTTCCTTAGCCGTAGATAATTAACATTTTCTTTGGATAATTTATTAAAAAAAAAACGGGAAAGTGATAGTTTTAGGGCTGACTAATAGTCAGATAAAAATTTATTTCGTAGGTAATTAATAGCCTACGGTTGCAAACAATTAGATATGATTGACATGTCAGAAGATAGCATCATCACACGCATGAATTTCAAAGTGTATTTACCTGATGTTGATTTAGATACTCTGCATGTATGGTCAGTGAATTGACAGGGGACATTCAAAATTGATACATGCAAGGTGTTAAAGATAGAAAGGATGAATAATGAAGCAATATATACAGATGGCAATAGGTAACTCGAATGAAAAGGGCCTAATATTGATTGTCAGAAATGACTGTACTGGAAGTGTATGAAATGATGTAAGAGTATTCAAAATAAAGCAAATTTGTTGTATACATCTTCAGGAGGGTGAGTGACAGAACTGTTGACTTTACTTTAATACTTGGCATGGGTGAGACATTGTGAAATATGCTGGTAAGTCTTGGTTTTCAAATTATAGCTAGAATGGAAATAAACTGAAGACAATTAATACAACAAAGAATCACAGATGATCCACAATACTCATACCTGGTTAAAAAACATAGGCTTGCATGAATTTGATAGTCGAATAAGTAGAGAAACTAAGTGTGTAAGTGGATGAAGGGTATCAACGAGTTGGATATTAAAAGGAAAAACAACCCATACAAATGTCTTCAAGGTAGATAAATTCAGCTAGCCTATAGCACATATATTAGTTTGGAAACAGGGTATAGATATGTTGAATAAATTGCCTAGTACTGTGATCAGCTCAGAAACTTAAAACCGCCCCTTGAAATATATATTTATATGAATGACATGGGCTGGGCGTGTAAGGAATTTGTCTTGTATGCACCAGTCAGCTTTCTAGGTTAATTAGGCTAGGCTAGCATAGATACAACTATTGCCAATGGCATTAATGACACATTAGGTTAGTTATGCTAGCTTAGATAAGGCTATTTCAAATACAAATTAATGGACAACACCAGGAATTGTCAGAAAATCTAGGTTTCATCTCCAAATGGCTGTGGATGGTAAATTGCAGTAAAGTCAACCCAATTACTATACAGTAATACAAACTAATATTTACTAAAATCACAATAGATCTACCACGTCATAGCCTGTACAAATTTAGGTCAATGCAGTATATTTGCAGTGTATTTTATTTTCCATACAAAGCCTAAGCAAAGCAGTGATACACAAGTATTTTACTGGAGTTATCTAATTCCACTTTTGCTGATCAGAGGATATTAGTAACAGCTAGCTAAGCGTTTTGCAGGGTTATACAAAATCATAAATTGACATCAGATTCTCATAAAGCAATACTGGTAGTAAATATGAGATGCTACAGACATATATAGGCTAAAGTAGATCGAATTCCTATTTTTATTTTGGATGCAATGCCAGGCCTATAGCTTTATCTTTAGTAGGCTAGGGCTAATTACAATCGAAAGCATAATTTTATGTTCAAGGGCATCTTCGTTTTAGATTGTTTGTTGTATTGGTAATGTTAGCAAATAACAAGCACTAATGTTTCCCCAATTAATTAAATAACCACGAATCAAGCTAGATGTCGATCGTTTTGGGGAAAGAGGCCGTGGCCGCAGCCGCCATGCCCATACATTTGCGCCTGATCACACTTGTATTTTGATGTGCTTTACTTAATTTGATTGTTATAACTAACCTAACCAGCTCAACCTAACCTAATGCAATACAATTCAGTACAAAATAAGTAAAATACATCGAAATACAATCATGATTAAGCGCGAATGTAGAGGCATAGTGGCTACGGCTAAGGTCTCCTGCTCCCCACTGCTACAATAACAATACTCCAGATTTTGGAGCGAAATATGTTGCTGGTTATGAAAACGTGACAATAAGAGGATGCAGAGACATATTAGTTTGTTTTTAAGTTTTCATAAAGTATCAAGGAATCAGCTGCTAAATTATTTAATTTGCCATCAGGTAGCAATAACCCTAAACTATAGCCACAGTATACCTTGTGTGTGACGTCACCATTTTACAAGACTTACAAAGTTCGGCACCCTTCAAGAAATTTGAGTATACAGTAGGTTTACTTGTTAGTGTCTATATACTTTGCATACAACATGCAGCATTCTTTCATTCGTTCATTCTGAGTGGGGATGTACCAAACGTGCCGGAGTAAATCACATATCCACTACTCCCTCCCCATCCATTCATTCATTCATTTGTTCATTCATACAGTCATTCATATATTCATTCACTCATTCATTAATTGATTCAACCATTCATTCATTCAATCATTAATTCACTCATTCATTCAATCATTCATTCAAACATTCAATCAAACATTCATTCAATCATTCAATCATTCATTCACTCATTCATTCAATAATTAATTCATTCACTCAATCAAACATTCATTCAATCATTCATTCATTCTGAGTGGGGGTGTACCAAACGTGCCGGAGAGTCACATATCCACTACCCCCCCCCCCCCCCCCCCCCCCCCCCCCCCCCCCCCCCCCCCCCCCCCCCTTCTACTCCATTCCTTCACCCACAACCAATCACAGCAGCCCACGTCAAGAGAGAGAGAGAGAGAGAGGGAGGATGAAGGGGTTGCTATTTGTCACGTGATCCGGTACGTTCTAGGGGATCGCCTGGACCATGAGACGAAGCGTGGTGACATATACCCTAGAGTAGATAGATAGATAGAGAGAGAGGGAGAGACAGACAGACAGATATATATACAGTATATAAATATATATATATATATCGATCTATATATTGCCTGACGCCGTGATCCCCGAAGGGGTGGCCACGAACGAACCACCCCCATGCACCTCTGTCCCCAGTCAGTCGATGCCCCTCCTCCCAACTAGCACCGCCTTCATCCATATACTTCCTCACTCCATTCTTCCACCTCTCCTTCAGTGCACCTCTCCCTCTCTGTCCTATACCACCTCGCTCTCGTACACCCTCTTAGTAATTTTCTCGCTTTCCATACGTTCCATATGGCAGAACCATCTCAAGTTGTTCCTTTTCACACTTTCCAGCATATCTACCTCCACACCACACCTCCTTCTTACTTACTCATTCGTCTGTCTATCCCTCCATGTAAATCCGCATGCACTTCTCAAGAAACTCATTTCCACTGCTCTCACTCTTGGTCTGAGTCTCTTCCCGAACGTCCAAGCTTCGCTTCCGTAAGTTAGTGTCGGGATTACCACACTGTCATGCAAGGACTTCTTCACTTCCATACTGACCACCCTATTGCTTTAAACCTTCCTACAACCCTCTTCCCCTGTTGCACCCTCTCCCTCACTTCTTCATCCATAGTCCCATCTTTACTCAACACACTGCCTAGATACTTAAATGAGCTGACAATCTCCATAGCCTGACCGTTCAACTTCACCTCACACTCTGTGGCTTCACCCCTTTCAAAGACCACAACCTTGCTCTTCCCCGCATTTACCTTCAGATTCCGTTTTTCGCACACTGTCCCAAACACATTTACCAGACCCTGCAACTCCCATTCATTATTGCTCATCAGAACTGTATCATCAGCAAACAGCAGTATAGGCAGCTTCCACTCATTTCCCTCCCTTATCATCGACACACCAACATCCACTGCTCTTCCTTGTATTTCTTTCATGACTCCCTCCATATATACAGTAAACAACCACGGGGACATCACACACCCCTGTTTCAACCCAACATTCAGGTCAAAGAACTCGCTCTGCTCATTCTCCACACGTACTGCTGCCTTTGCACCCTCATACATGCTCGTCACTGCTTTCAACAACTTGCCATCTACTCCGTATATTCTAAGTACTTTCCACATACCTTCCCTATCGACTCTGTCATAGGCCTTCTCCAAATCCATAAAGGCAACATACACCTTTTGTTGTTTCTCCAGATATTTCTCCGCAACATAATTCAGGATAAAAATCTGATCTACACATCCTCTTCCCTTCCTAACACCGCCCTGCTCGTCACCTATCCATTTCTCCATTCTCGCTCTCACTTTCTCAATCACTACCCTACTGTACACCTTCCCTACTACACTTAGAAGACATATTCCTTGGTAGTTACCACACACTCCTCTTTCCCCTTTACTCTTATATAGGGGGACTATTATGCCTGTCTTCCAGTCATCTCCCCTTCTCCCATGCTAGTTTGCACATTTTCCATACCCATTCGATTACTATCTCGCCACCATACCTCAACATTTCCCCACTCACTCCATCTGTTCCTGGTGCTTTCCCTAACTTCACTCTTTTCATGGCTTCCCACACTTCTGAACTCCTGATCCCCCCCTCCTCCTCCACTACTTCTCTTCTCTCTCCCATACCCCATCCAACTATGTTTGCTGGCGCTTCAGTCCTTACATTTAGCAACTCGTTGAAGTACTCCCTCCATCTTTCGACTCTCTCTTGATTCTCGACTAGCATTCTAACATACTTATCTTCCACACCCTTAATGTTTCCCTTGCTACCTTCCCTAACTGTCTTGACTTCTTTCCAGAACAGTTTCTTACACTCCCTCCATTTTACACTCAAATTCCTTCCAAATTCCTCATCTACTCCTCTCTTACTTTCCTTCACTACTCTCTTCACCACTCTCTTTCTCTCCACGTACCTCGTTCGTTTCTGCCTCTCCAAATCTTCATTCCTTCTACTACGCAACCACTCTCTAAACGCTTTCTTCTTGTCCTCCACAGCTATTTTTACCTCTTCTGTCCACCATGCAGTACCTTTCACTCCCCTCCCTCTTCTCCTTACTCCACACACCTCCTCACATGCTGCACAGATCTCTTCCTTAAACACCTTGCTCATCTCCTCCACTTCCTCCATATTCTCCAGGTCGAACCCACCTAGTCATCTTTCTACTGCTCTCCTGTACTCCTCCCTGATTTCCTCCTCCTGCAGCCTCTCCACCCTCCTCTTGCCTCCCTCCAGCTCTCCTCACCCACTTCTTTTGTATCCTAATGTTAGCTACTACTACATAATGGTCAGACAGACCCCCTCCAATACCCCTATACACCCTAGCATGCATCCAGCACAGATGTCTTCATTCGTTCATCTATACATATATAATCAATCAGTGCCTTTCGTGCCACCACTGTCTTATCCTTATCCTTCATCGTCCACACCACTTTCCATGTGTACCTGTGTATCATTCTGTGTCGGAAGAAGGTGTTGGCTATCCACAGCCTCCTCCCCACACATACGTCCACAAGTGAACTCCCATTCCTATTCACCTCTGACGGTACCCCCCCTCCCCACCCTCCCACCTTCCCATTCATATCCTCAATCAGAAGTATTCTTTCGTTCTTGCCAAACTTATTCAGGCACGCCTCCACATTCACCCAGAACTCCTCTTTCTCTCTTACTTTGTTATCCTCTGTCGGAGCATATACACACACAATCACCCACGTTTGTATTCCTACTTTCATTCTCACCCACACAATCCTTGAACCCACAGGCCCATAGTCTCTTACACGCTCCTTCCATGTGTTACTTATAAACAAACATGCACCTTCTCTCGCTGTTCCCTCACTCACTCCAGCACACACACACCCATTCCACACTCCCACTCTCTCACATCTGAACCCCTCCATTTGGTCTCCGTCATTCCACATATATCCAGCCTGGCATTCACTAACAGTTCCAAGACTTCTCTCTCTTTTGTGTCATCATTCATGCCTCTCACATTCCACGTTCCTATTCTGAGATTGTCCGTAAGATTGTCCATAGTCAGTCGGGGTTCATCAACACAGGGTCCCTCCGCATCCGAGGCTGATCGTTCGTTTATCGTTGCTACCTATTTTTCACGGGTGGGGGTTGCAAGCTCACCAACCCAACCTCTTTAGTTGCCTCTTACGACACACAGAAGGCACGTATATATAATTATACTGTATAGTGTATATACTGTATATATACTGTATATATATATACTGTACCGGTACCGGTATATATATATATATAGCTAGATATATAGAAAAAGACACTACAGTATGTGAGATATTTATTTATCTAGATAAAACACACACACACACACACACACACACAAACACACACAC
This sequence comes from Paralithodes platypus, assembly GCA_032716605.1. NCBI lineage: Eukaryota > Metazoa > Arthropoda > Malacostraca > Decapoda > Lithodidae > Paralithodes > Paralithodes platypus. Next base: position 7,872,208 of record CM064578.1, on the reverse strand, counting down.
ACACACACACACACACACACACACAGACACACACACACACACACACACGAACATTTACGATGATATTAACTATTTGCCTAGGGAACGAATCTCTCTAGGGACGCATTACCCCAGAGTACGGTTGTGCAAATAAGTCATGTCTCAGCTGTCATTACGTTTGGCTCGCTCTATGCTGCATTAATGTCTGTCAGATGTTGAGCAGGATGTGTAAAGATAGGCACATGTTTGTATATCTCACTCAAAATGAATAAATGAAGTTGTAAATGTTGCTGATACCAATTATTGATCAAAATATACTTGGTGCCGAGACATCACCTGTGTGGCCGACTGTACAACTATAAAATACCGGAGAGGAATACTAATAACCCGGATATAAAAATCTCAAACTAATGAGGCTAAGCACGAAGGAGAAAAGGGGTTGGGGGGTTGGCAGAAAAATGACCCATCTCCCCTTAACGAGTGAATCCCAGTAATTTGATCTTTGTGGCTGTAGCGGTTTATAATTATATACAGTATATAAACAAAACATAGTTCGATGAACTGTCCTAATTGTGCTTCTAATATTGGTTCAGAAATTCCAGAGCACGACTGTACAGTCATGAACCATAATACCTGCACACGCATTTGAATATTAATCTTTTAATTAAGGGAACCCACCGTGCTTTGCTTTTCTCTCTTTCTCTGGCTTGTATACATTCGGCCCCATTCACCCAACTGTTTTAAGACGTTTATCCCCATCCCGGTGTCGATTTCTTCCTGGCGAGCGATAGTGAGCCAGCATTGTATGGAGAAATCCGGCTTCGCCGGAGAAATTTTTCTATCGAAATATGTACACATTTAGCTTGCTGTCAAAACAAAAATATATATATGCTGGCTCGCTACCGCTCGCCAGGAAAATGTTGACACCTGGATGGGGGTAAACGTCTTAAAACAGTAGGCTGAATGGGGCCCAATGGATACAAGCCAAAGAGAGAGGGAGAGAAAGATAAGAAAAGCGAGGTGGGCTCCCTTGAGCCTTTTGATATTCTAATCATGCAGATGGAACGCATAATGTAGTGAACTCACTATTGATGATAAGGTACCGTGTGAATAATAATAATAATAATAATAATAATAATAATAATAATATTTGTATTAACTGTCTTGTGGCATGATATATATATATATACATATAAATATATATATATTTATATATACTGTATATATATACAGTATATATATATATATATATATATATATATATATATATATATATATATATATATATATATATATATATATATATATATATATATTATATATATATAATATAATATATGTATTGAACATATTATTGGGATGGAATTTGTGCTGTACCTAGTATCAGTGCATTACCACAACACACCGAAATGCCAAAAAAATACCCTCATTGTTCCCTGATTAAAATAGCATTGTATTAATATTCCCATATTCAAATATATGCTACAGGGGGGCAATGCCTAGTGAGTTAATTGCTCAATAGGTGGCATTCTGAGAGTGAGGGTCCGAGTGTGGGGGGTGAGACTGAAGCGCAGAGGCGTGGCGGCTTCAGAGATGGAGTTGCTTCGAGCCGTGAAGCTTCGCATGTCTCACTCCCTAGACTGGAGCAAGACCTCACGGGCCTCACCGTGTTCAGAGGTAGAGTGTAAAGGCTATCAGCCTATGTCCGAGAGGGAGTAGTAGGAATATAGAAACAACAAAATACTGTATATATATATACTGTATATATACTGTATATACAGTATATATATTAATGAAAAAAGGCCAATAGAAAAAAGACAACCCCCATTAAAGTCTTTGTTTTTTTCCGTCTCTCATACACAAAGGTGGGAGGGAACTGTTGTGTTTGGACTGTATAATCGTGACCACTTATTCTTATAGGATCGGTACAGTTACTAACACAACAATTTCTTGAGCACCCTATGTTTTTCTATATGCTTATGTAACTATCTGGACTGTTTTTGGGATGGAACTTGCTTTTTAATAAATAGTATATATTGTTTTGTAGTTGATGTATAGACAAATATATTCATAAATTCGTTTCATGACTTACACATCCATAATTATAAATAGGTGAGGGCCGCAAATGTTTATGAGTGCCTGTACTCAATAGGTGAGGGCCGCAAATGTTTATGAGTGCCTGTACTCAATAGGTGAGGGCCGCAAATGTTTATGAGTGCCTGTACTCAATAGGTGAGGGCCGCAAATGTTTATGAGTGCCTGTACTCAATAGGTGAGGGCCGCAATGTTTATAGTGCCTGTACTCAATAGGTGAGGGCCGCAAATGTTTATGAGTGCCTGTACTCAATAGGTGAGGGCCGCAAATGTTGATGAGTGCCAGTACTCAATAGGCGAGGGCCCAAATGTTTATGAGTGCCTGTACTCAATGAGAATCCCAGAATCTCCTATGAATGACGCATTGATTAAGGGGGTCACCGGATTTTTTTCTCTTTCTCTCCTGTTCTCTCTTTCCCTGGCTTGTATCTATTCGGCCCCATTCAGCCAACTGTTTTAAGTCGTTTATCTCCATCCAGGTGTCGATTTCCACCTGGCGAGCGATAGCGAGCCAGCATTGTATGACGAAATCCGCCTTCGCCGGAGACATTTGTCTATCGAAAAATTTACAAATTTAGCTTGCTGTCAAAAGAAAAAAATATATATGCAGGCTCGCTATCACTCGCTAGGAAAATATTGACACCTGGATGGGGGTAAACGTCTTAAAACAGTAGGCTGAATGGGGCCGAATGGATACATGCCAAAGAGAGAGGGAGAGAAAAAGACAAAAAGCGAGGTGGGCTCCCTTAAGAAATGTATTTACTGGCGGGTCTCACTTTAAGGGAGCCCACCTCGCTTTTTTTCTCTTTCTCTCCCTCTCTCTTTGGCTTGTATCCATTCGGCCCAATTCAGCCTACTGCTTTAAGACGTGTACCCCCATCCAGGTGTCAATATTTTCCTAGCGAGTGCTAGCGAGCCAGCATATATATAATTTTGTTTTGACAGCAAGCTAAATTTGTAAATTTTTCGGTAGGAAAATGTCTCCGGCGAAGCCGGATTTCTCCATACATTGCTGGAAGAAATCGACACCTGGATGGGGATAAACGTCTTAAAACAGTTAGCTGAATGGATACAAGCCAGAGAAAGAGAGAAAAGGAGAGAAGGATAAAAAAAAAGTCGGTGACCCCCCTTAAAGTTCTGCATTCATAGTTACTTAAGGGGGGTCACCTGCTTATTTTTGTCTTTCTCTCCTTTTCACTCTTCCTCTGGCTTGTGTCCATTCGGCTCCATTCAGCCAACTGTTTTAAGACGTTTATCCCCATCCAGGTGTCGATTTCTTCCTGGCGAGCGATAGCGAGCTATATCATTGCATGGAGAAATCCGACTTCGCCAGAGACATTTCTCTATCGAAAACTGTACAAATTTTGCTTGCTGTAAACAAATATTTATATATATGCTGGCTCGCTACCGCTCGCTAGGAAAAAATTGACACCTGGATGGGGGTAAGCGTCTTAAAACATTAGGCTTAATGTGATCAAATGGATACAAGCCAGAGAAAGAGAGAAAATGGGAGAAAAAAACAGGTGACCCCCTTAATGAGACAAATTATGAAACCTTGACCTTATTATGATGCAGAGACATAATAGTTTCTTATTTTATTTCTGTAAACATCGATAAATCAGTTGCTAAGGGACAGTGTTTACCCACAGCTGAAGACAGACAGTAAGTGATTATTTATTTGGGGATAAGTTTGTATGCCTCACTGAGTACACTTCATCACTCACTCTCACTCTCACACACACACACACACACACACACACACACACACACACACACACACACACACACTATCTCTCTCTCTGAAAAGAACAAGTTGACGATATGCAACACAATCTAGATAAGTTATCATGTTGGGCCCAAATTTGGCAAATTAGTTTTAATGCGGGTAAATGTAAAGTACTACATATCGGATACCAAAATGAGAAAGCAAACTATTCGATGAATGACACTCAGCTTTTCAGTGTAGACAGGTAAACCGATCTGGGAGTAACAATATCGAGTAACCTAAAACCGAGTCAACAATGTTCAGAAGTAGTTAAGAAGGCAAACAAAATAATTGGCTTTATAGGCAGGTCATTTGAGCATAAATCCAAAGAAGTTATCCTAACTTTGTACAATGCCTTAGTCCGCCCTCTTCTGGAATAATGCGTTCAATCCTGATGCCCTTATTACCAAAAGTATATAGACAAGCTAGAACGAGTTCAACGTAGAGTTACCAAAATGATACCTTGCCTAAAGAACAAACCATACGAGGAGCGTCTTAGAAAATTAAATATATTTCCTTTAATCCAGTGCAGAGTAAGAGGCGACTTAATTCAAGTGTTCAAAACCATCAAAGGCATCGACAATAATTATGAATTGTAGTAAGTACTTCACTATCAACCAGTCTGACAATAATTATGAACTGTAGTAAGGGGAGGTGTGGTGGAGTGGTCTTGCCACTGGCCTGGTAATCCAAAGGTCCCGGGTTCAAATCCCGATGTATCAATGGGGATATTATTGGGATGGAATTTGTGCTGTACCTGGTATCAGTGCATTACCACAAGCCCACCGAAACGTCAATAAAATACCCTCATTGTTCCCTGATTAAATAGCACTGTATGAATATTCCCATATTCAAAATATGCTATAGGGGTGCAATGCCTGGTGAGTTATCTGCTCAACAGGTGGCGTTGTGTGTGTGTAAGTGTGAGAGTCCGAGTGTAGGGGATGAGACAGTGAAGCACGGGAATGAGATGGCTTCAGAGATGGGGTCGTTTCGGGCCATGAGTGAGCACCGTGCCTCATGTGAAGGCAAGATGGCAGGTGCTCGTTGTACTCTACATGCTTCACATGTCTCACTCCCTAGACTGGAACAAGACCTCACGGGCTTCACTGTTCATTGTAAAGTGGTGAATGTTAAGGCTCTCAGCCTATGCCCGAGAGGAAGTAAGGTTGGAATATAGAAAAAAAAAAAAAAAAAAAAAAAAAAGTACTTCACTATCAACCAGTCTAATTACACGCGGGGAAACGGTTGCAAAATTATTGGTAAATCTTTTAACTAACACGACTCTAAGAATTTCTTCTTCAATCGAGTTGTCAGCTTATGGAATGGGCTCCCCTGAGACGTTATAGACTGCATCACCGTTGATTTTTTTAAACTTCGCCTAGACAAATATCCTGCATCAAACCCACGACTGACTGTGCTTGTAAATAACTATTTTATTCACCCCTAAGATTCATCAAGGATTATTGCATATACTGCACATGTTACTAAGACGTTACTCTCTTTTTTCCCAGATATACGAAAGATCACTTACTGTATAACTGTGTTATGTTACTAACCCATCTGTCCCCTACTAACTTCCTAATCCTGCCACGGACAGTAGTTCCAGGGCAGTAGTTCAATTTCCAATTTTCCCTTACCCACTCTAAACCACTGTTTGGACACTTAATCCTTAGTGTTTTGAAGGACAAGCAGCCTAGAGGGCTCACTAGATCTGTTGCTGCTTGATTTCCTGTGTACTTCTTTATACTCCTTTGTACTCTGTGTGTCTCTCTCCGTTCTTCTTTAAGGGGGCCCACCTCGCTTTTTTTCTCTTTCTCTCCCTCTCTCTTTGGCTTGTATCCATTCGGCCCAAACCAGCTTATTGTTTTAGGCCGTTTACCCATATCCAGATGTCAATATTTTCCTGGCGAGGATAGCGAGCCAGCATATATATATATTTTTGTTTTACAGCAAGCTAAATGTGTAAACAAAATTATAGAAAAATGTCTCCGTCGAAGCCTGATTTCTCCATACAATGCAGGCTCGCTATCGCTCGCCAGGAAAAAATCGACACCTGGATGGGGATAAACGTCTTAAAACAGTTGGCTGAATGGAGCCAAATGGATACAAGTCAGAGAAAGAGAAAAAAATAGAGAAAGATAAAATAACATGTGACTCCCCTTAATCTCATTTCATCATTTCCGTATTCCACCAGTCAGTCTTTGTTTTCCGTTCCCCTCTCTCTCTCTCTCTCTCTCTCTCTCTCCTTCTTGCATCTTTTATCTCATTTCTTCATTTCCATATTCTACCAGTCTTTGTTTTCAGTTCCCCTCTCTCTCTCTCTCTCTCTCCTTCTTGCATCTTTTATCTCATTTCTTCATTTCCATATTCTACCAGTCTTTGTTTTCAGTTCCCCTCTCTCTCTCGCTTATCTCTCTCCCTCCCTCTCTCTCTCTCTCTCTCTCTCTCTCTCTCTCTCTCTCCTTCACTTTGTTTCCTCGTTCATATTTCACATTGATATTCTCTAGCGTTCGCTCTCTTCATTTCAACATTCTTTCTTTCTTTTCTTTCTTTCTTTTTTCTTTAGAAATAATAATAACGTTTGTGTACATTGTATATTGTAAAAGGTGAAGGCTTGCATGACATTTCCTTTCCATTTCTAACTATCCTACAATATGATTCCTTCAGGCAATTCTTAAGCCCTGCACGGTTGTTCACTTTTAACTGCCTTCATGTACGGCAATATGTCGGAAGGAACGGAGGGTGGGGAAAGAGCTTTCTTCTTTGCTATCCTCTCCTTCCACTATCCCTTACTATTGAAATTGTTATCTCTAATAGAATTAAGTCCTAACCACCTCGAGCTTGACCTTAAGATCCCTTAAGGTCTGTGTGGCCAGTGTATGTATGTAAATGTATAGAACTCTCTCTCTCTCTCTCTCTCTCTCTCTCCCTCCCTCCCTCTCTCTCTCTCTCTCTCTCTCTGAATCCCCTTAACCCTTTCGCTGCGGGTGACGTTCTGGAATGTTTTGGCAAGTTACAGCAATTTCCAGGATTTAAAAGCCTGTAAAAACGTACGAATCGAGTGTCAGTGGGTGGGAGCGTGAGGGGCCCACCTCCGACCCTCTGAGCACCGAGCGGCTCACTGAGCAAGGCTGTGTGGCGGGCGAGTCTCTCTCTGTCTCTCTCATAAGTGCAGCCAAGCGAGCGAGTGTTACATAATAGCTGGGTTCCCGCGTTTCAACGGGATCGCTGCGGGTGAACCAGACCACGTATACGGTCCGTTCTGGTGTCATTTTGAAGATATTTTCGCCTAGTTTTCGGCAGAATACACTTCATTTAATGCAGATGCTTGATTTATCATTCAGGAGTGCCTGAATAGGCCCTAAATAACCCAAAACAGCCCGCAGCCATTAAGGTTGCATTATTTAATGCCAGGTCAATTAGAAATAAATTCTCCGAACTTAGGGCATTGTTATCTACAGAATGCTTCGATGTAATGGCTATCACTGAATCCTGGATTCACAGTGATACCAGAGATTTTGTTGGGAAATTTGAAATGCCTAAATATAGAATGTTAACCATGCAGGAAGGGGGCGGAATTCTTTTGTACATCAGAGATTTTCTAAACCCAATTGACTGCAATATCAGGTCAGAACATGAACTCCTTGGAGTAGACCTCAATCTAGGTAACTCTATCTACAGGATTGTTCTGGTGTACAGGCCTCCACATCAATATCTTGAAAAGGATGAACTTCTGTACACAAGACTGAGTGTTGTTATCGAGGGTAAAACCAGTGTGATCTTAGGCGACTTTAATCCTAGTAAACTGGGAGGCATGAACTGCCGATGCTGAAGTTAGGCGTCGTGTGGATTTTACTAACGATAACTTTTTGACCCAGTGGGTGAACGAGCCAACTAGAGGGAACAATATACTAGATCTTGTATTCATTACTGAAGATGAAAGTGTGACCAGCCTATCTGTTGGGGAATTACTTGGAGGTAATGACCACAATCTAGTTAGGTTCTCTCTTCGCATCTTTAGCAGCAGACCCACCAATCCTCAGAGTGCAAAACTAGATTTCCATCGTGCAAATTTTGAAGGCCTTCGGGGAAGCTTATCCCAGATCAGACTTGAGGGTGAGAATGTTATTGCGATTTGGTGCTAATTCAAACAGCAGTTTATGGATCGACAAGCTGCATTCGTTCCTACTAAACTTACCAAATTAGGTTCAACTCAACCAAAATGATTCACAAGTGACATAGCTTCAGCATTTAGAAAGAGAAAGTTTGCATGCAGAAAGGCCAAAAGAAGTAAAGACCAAAGAGATTTAGATTCCTTCAAATATATGTGTAGAGTGAAATCTCTTATAAAGAAAGCAAAGTGAAATGAAGAACTAAGGATTGCAGCCCTCTGCAAAGAGAGTCCTAAAGAGTTCTTCGGCTATGTGAACAGCAGGAAGCCATTCAAAAGTAGCGTTGGCTCTCTAAAGAACCCAACAGGCCAACTTCAAACTTCTGACACTGATATAGCTAAATCCCTAAACGACTATTTTGCCTCAGTATTCACAAGGGAAAATACCAGTGACATGTCAAGTCCAGGACTAGTGCATGAGGGTGAAGTTCTTAACAGAATTAGATGTACCTCAGTGGAGGTAGCAAAAATAATAGATAAGTTAAATAGGTTCAAGTCATCCGGCTCAGATAGCTTTCTTCCCCGAGCTGTACGAGAAGTGTGAGATGAAATTGCACTTTTCTTGTCAGACATCTTCAATTAATCACTAGAAAATGGAGAGGTCACTGAAGACTGGAAACTGGCCATTGTGAACCCAATCTTTAAGAGAGGAGATTACGAGTGTCCTAAGAATTATCGGCCAATTAGCTTGACTTCTATCATAGTAAAACTCTTGAAAGGGATACTAGTAGACAAGATGGTTGACTACTTAGAATTCCACATTTTAATTACAGATTCCCAACATGGATTCAGGCGACACTGATCATGTCTTACCAATTTGCTGGAATTTTTTCCATGAACTGCTGAGTGAGTATGACAAAAGTAGAGCCATAGACATCCTTTACTTAGATTTTCAAAAAGCTTTTGGCAAAGTGCCTCATTGCAGGCTAATCTCAAAAGTGAGTGCGCTAGTATCAATACAGAGGTCACAAATTGGATAGAAAGTTGGCTAACAGGTAGACAACAACGAGTGGTAATCAATGGCATTTGTTCTGAGTGGACTCCAGTCACTTCTAGAGTTCCACAGGGATCTGTCCTTGGCCCACTTCTGTTTATCATATATGTCAATGAAATAGATATTGGTCTGTTGAGTGTGATCTCCAAGTTTGCAGATGACATAACACTTGGAATGAATGTGAAAGACCCCAAAGGGGTTGAACAGCTCAGAATGGACCTCAACAGACTGGGTGAATGGTCGGAGACATGGCAGATGGCTCTAAACTTGGAAAAGTGCAAGGTCCCTCCAGCTCTCCTCACCCACTTCTTTTGTATCCTAATGTTAGCTACTACTACATAATGGTCAGACAGACCCCCTCCAATACCCCTATACACCCTAGCATGCATCCAGCACAGATGTCTTCATTCGTTCATCTATACATATATAATCAATCAGTGCCTTTCGTGCCACCACTGTCTTATCCTTATCCTTCATCGTCCACACCACTTTCCATGTGTACCTGTGTATCATTCTGTGTCGGAAGAAGGTGTTGGCTATCCACAGCCTCCTCCCCACACATACGTCCACAAGTGAACTCCCATTCCTATTCACCTCTGACGGTACCCCCCCTCCCCACCCTCCCACCTTCCCATTCATATCCTCAATCAGAAGTATTCTTTCGTTCTTGCCAAACTTATTCAGGCACGCCTCCACATTCACCCAGAACTCCTCTTTCTCTCTTACTTTGTTATCCTCTGTCGGAGCATATACACACACAATCACCCACGTTTGTATTCCTACTTTCATTCTCACCCACACAATCCTTGAACCCACAGGCCCATAGTCTCTTACACGCTCCTTCCATGTGTTACTTATAAACAAACATGCACCTTCTCTCGCTGTTCCCTCACTCACTCCAGCACACACACACCCATTCCACACTCCCACTCTCTCACATCTGAACCCCTCCATTTGGTCTCCGTCATTCCACATATATCCAGCCTGGCATTCACTAACAGTTCCAAGACTTCTCTCTCTTTTGTGTCATCATTCATGCCTCTCACATTCCACGTTCCTATTCTGAGATTGTCCGTAAGATTGTCCATAGTCGGTCGGGGTTCATCAACACAGGGTCCCTCCGCATCCGAGGCTGATCGTTCGTTTATCGTTGCTACCTATTTTTCACGGGTGGGGGTTGCAAGCTCACCAACCCAACCTCTTTAGTTGCCTCTTACGACACACAGAAGGCACGTATATATAATTATACTGTATAGTGTATATACTGTATATATACTGTATATATATATACTGTACCGGTACCGGTATATATATATATATAGCTAGATATATAGAAAAAGACACTACAGTATGTGAGATATTTATTTATCTAGATAAAACACACACACACACACACACACACACAAACACACACACACACACACACACACACACACACAGACACACACACACACACACACGAACATTTACGATGATATTAACTATTTGCCTAGGGAACGAATCTCTCTAGGGACGCATTACCCCAGAGTACGGTTGTGCAAATAAGTCATGTCTCAGCTGTCATTACGTTTGGCTCGCTCTATGCTGCATTAATGTCTGTCAGATGTTGAGCAGGATGTGTAAAGATAGGCACATGTTTGTATATCTCACTCAAAATGAATAAATGAAGTTGTAAATGTTGCTGATACCAATTATTGATCAAAATATACTTGGTGCCGAGACATCACCTGTGTGGCCGACTGTACAACTATAAAATACCGGAGAGGAATACTAATAACCCGGATATAAAAATCTCAAACTAATGAGGCTAAGCACGAAGGAGAAAAGGGGTTGGGGGGTTGGCAGAAAAATGACCCATCTCCCCTTAACGAGTGAATCCCAGTAATTTGATCTTTGTGGCTGTAGCGGTTTATAATTATACAGTATATAAACAAAACATAGTTCGATGAACTGTCCTAATTGTGCTTCTAATATTGGTTCAGAAATTCCAGAGCACGACTGTACAGTCATGAACCATAATACCTGCACACGCATTTGAATATTAATCTTTTAATTAAGGGAACCCACCGTGCTTTGCTTTTCTCTCTTTCTCTGGCTTGTATACATTCGGCCCCATTCACCCAACTGTTTTAAGACGTTTATCCCCATCCCGGTGTCGATTTCTTCCTGGCGAGCGATAGTGAGCCAGCATTGTATGGAGAAATCCGGCTTCGCCGGAGAAATTTTTCTATCGAAATATGTACACATTTAGCTTGCTGTCAAAACAAAAATATATATGCTGGCTCGCTACCGCTCGCCAGGAAAATGTTGACACCTGGATGGGGGTAAACGTCTTAAAACAGTAGGCTGAATGGGGCCCAATGGATACAAGCCAAAGAGAGAGGGAGAGAAAGATAAGAAAAGCGAGGTGGGCTCCCTTGAGCCTTTTGATATTCTAATCATGCAGATGGAACGCATAATGTAGTGAACTCACTATTGATGATAAGGTACCGTGTGAATAATAATAATAATAATAATAATAATAATAATAATATTTGTATTAACTGTCTTGTGGCATGATATATATATATACATATAAATATATATATATTTATATATACTGTATATATATACAGTATATATATATATATATATATATATATATATATATATATATATATATATATATATATATATATATACATATATATATATATATATATATATATATATATAATATAATATATGTATTGAACATATTATTGGGATGGAATTTGTGCTGTACCTAGTATCAGTGCATTACCACAACACACCGAAATGCCAAAAAAATACCCTCATTGTTCCCTGATTAAAATAGCATTGTATTAATATTCCCATATTCAAATATATGCTACAGGGGGGCAATGCCTAGTGAGTTAATTGCTCAATAGGTGGCATTCTGAGAGTGAGGGTCCGAGTGTGGGGGGTGAGACTGAAGCGCAGAGGCGTGGCGGCTTCAGAGATGGAGTTGCTTCGAGCCGTGAAGCTTCGCATGTCTCACTCCCTAGACTGGAGCAAGACCTCACGGGCCTCACCGTGTTCAGAGGTAGAGTGTAAAGGCTATCAGCCTATGTCCGAGAGGGAGTAGTAGGAATATAGAAACAACAAAATACTGTATATATATACTGTATATATACTGTATATACAGTATATATATTAATGAAAAAAGGCCAATAGAAAAAAGACAACCCCCATTAAAGTCTTTGTTTTTTTCCGTCTCTCATACACAAAGGTGGGAGGGAACTGTTGTGTTTGGACTGTATAATCGTGACCACTTATTCTTATAGGATCGGTACAGTTACTAACACAACAATTTCTTGAGCACCCTATGTTTTTCTATATGCTTATGTAACTATCTGGACTGTTTTTGGGATGGAACTTGCTTTTTAATAAATAGTATATATTGTTTTGTAGTTGATGTATAGACAAATATATTCATAAATTCGTTTCATGACTTACACATCCATAATTATAAATAGGTGAGGGCCGCAAATGTTTATGAGTGCCTGTACTCAATAGGTGAGGGCCGCAAATGTTTATGAGTGCCTGTACTCAATAGGTGAGGGCCGCAAATGTTTATGAGTGCCTGTACTCAATAGGTGAGGGCCGCAAATGTTTATGAGTGCCTGTACTCAATAGGTGAGGGCCGCAAATGTTTATGAGTGCCTGTACTCAATAGGTGAGGGCCGCAAATGTTTATGAGTGCCTGTACTCAATAGGTGAGGGCCGCAAATGTTGATGAGTGCCAGTACTCAATAGGCGAGGGCCCCAAATGTTTATGAGTGCCTGTACTCAATGAGAATCCCAGAATCTCCTATGAATGACGCATTGATTAAGGGGGTCACCGGATTTTTTTCTCTTTCTCTCCTGTTCTCTCTTTCCCTGGCTTGTATCTATTCGGCCCCATTCAGCCAACTGTTTTAAGTCGTTTATCTCCATCCAGGTGTCGATTTCCACCTGGCGAGCGATAGCGAGCCAGCATTGTATGACGAAATCCGCCTTCGCCGGAGACATTTGTCTATCGAAAAATTTACAAATTTAGCTTGCTGTCAAAAGAAAAAAATATATATGCAGGCTCGCTATCACTCGCTAGGAAAATATTGACACCTGGATGGGGGTAAACGTCTTAAAACAGTAGGCTGAATGGGGCCGAATGGATACATGCCAAAGAGAGAGGGAGAGAAAAAGACAAAAAGCGAGGTGGGCTCCCTTAAGAAATGTATTTACTGGCGGGTCTCACTTTAAGGGAGCCCACCTCGCTTTTTTTCTCTTTCTCTCCCTCTCTCTTTGGCTTGTATCCATTCGGCCCAATTCAGCCTACTGCTTTAAGACGTGTACCCCCATCCAGGTGTCAATATTTTCCTAGCGAGTGCTAGCGAGCCAGCATATATATAATTTTGTTTTGACAGCAAGCTAAATTTGTAAATTTTTCGGTAGGAAAATGTCTCCGGCGAAGCCGGATTTCTCCATACATTGCTGGAAGAAATCGACACCTGGATGGGGATAAACGTCTTAAAACAGTTAGCTGAATGGATACAAGCCAGAGAAAGAGAGAAAAGGAGAGAAGGATAAAAAAAAAGTCGGTGACCCCCCTTAAAGTTCTGCATTCATAGTTACTTAAGGGGGGTCACCTGCTTATTTTTGTCTTTCTCTCCTTTTCACTCTTCCTCTGGCTTGTGTCCATTCGGCTCCATTCAGCCAACTGTTTTAAGACGTTTATCCCCATCCAGGTGTCGATTTCTTCCTGGCGAGCGATAGCGAGCTATATCATTGCATGGAGAAATCCGACTTCGCCAGAGACATTTCTCTATCGAAAACTGTACAAATTTTGCTTGCTGTAAACAAATATTTATATATATGCTGGCTCGCTACCGCTCGCTAGGAAAAAATTGACACCTGGATGGGGGTAAGCGTCTTAAAACATTAGGCTTAATGTGATCAAATGGATACAAGCCAGAGAAAGAGAGAAAATGGGAGAAAAAAACAGGTGACCCCCTTAATGAGACAAATTATGAAACCTTGACCTTATTATGATGCAGAGACATAATAGTTTCTTATTTTATTTCTGTAAACATCGATAAATCAGTTGCTAAGGGACAGTGTTTACCCACAGCTGAAGACAGACAGTAAGTGATTATTTATTTGGGGATAAGTTTGTATGCCTCACTGAGTACACTTCATCACTCACTCTCACTCTCACACACACACACACACACACACACACACACACACACACACACACACACACTATCTCTCTCTCTGAAAAGAACAAGTTGACGATATGCAACACAATCTAGATAAGTTATCATGTTGGGCCCAAATTTGGCAAATTAGTTTTAATGCGGGTAAATGTAAAGTACTACATATCGGATACCAAAATGAGAAAGCAAACTATTCGATGAATGACACTCAGCTTTTCAGTGTAGACAGGTAAACCGATCTGGGAGTAACAATATCGAGTAACCTAAAACCGAGTCAACAATGTTCAGAAGTAGTTAAGAAGGCAAACAAAATAATTGGCTTTATAGGCAGGTCATTTGAGCATAAATCCAAAGAAGTTATCCTAACTTTGTACAATGCCTTAGTCCGCCCTCTTCTGGAATAATGCGTTCAATCCTGATGCCCTTATTACCAAAGTATATAGACAAGCTAGAACGAGTTCAACGTAGAGTTACCAAAATGATACCTTGCCTAAAGAACAAACCATACGAGGAGCGTCTTAGAAAATTAAATATATTTCCTTTAATCCAGTGCAGAGTAAGAGGCGACTTAATTCAAGTGTTCAAAACCATCAAAGGCATCGACAATAATTATGAATTGTAGTAAGTACTTCACTATCAACCAGTCTGACAATAATTATGAACTGTAGTAAGGGGAGGTGTGGTGGAGTGGTCTTGCCACTGGCCTGGTAATCCAAAGGTCCCGGGTTCAAATCCCGATGTATCAATGGGAAGATATTATTGGGATGGAATTTGTGCTGTACCTGGTATCAGTGCATTACCACAAGCCCACCGAAACGTCAATAAAATACCCTCATTGTTCCCTGATTAAATAGCACTGTATGAATATTCCCATATTCAAAATATGCTATAGGGGTGCAATGCCTGGTGAGTTATCTGCTCAACAGGTGGCGTTGTGTGTGTGTAAGTGTGAGAGTCCGAGTGTAGGGGATGAGACAGTGAAGCACGGGAATGAGATGGCTTCAGAGATGGGGTCGTTTCGGGCCATGAGTGAGCACCGTGCCTCATGTGAAGGCAAGATGGCAGGTGCTCGTTGTACTCTACATGCTTCACATGTCTCACTCCCTAGACTGGAACAAGACCTCACGGGCTTCACTGTTCATTGTAAAGTGGTGAATGTTAAGGCTCTCAGCCTATGCCCGAGAGGAAGTAAGGTTGGAATATAGAAAAAAAAAAAAAAAAAAAAAAAAAAAAGTACTTCACTATCAACCAGTCTAATTACACGCGGGGAAACGGTTGCAAAATTATTGGTAAATCTTTTAACTAACACGACTCTAAGAATTTCTTCTTCAATCGAGTTGTCAGCTTATGGAATGGGCTCCCCTGAGACGTTATAGACTGCATCACCGTTGATTTTTTTAAACTTCGCCTAGACAAATATCCTGCATCAAACCCACGACTGACTGTGCTTGTAAATGAATAACTATTTTATTCACCCCTAAGATTCATCAAGGATTATTGCATATACTGCACATGTTACTAAGACGTTACTCTCTTTTTTCCCAGATATACGAAAGATCACTTACTGTATAACTGTGTTATGTTACTAACCCATCTGTCCCCTACTAACTTCCTAATCCTGCCACGGACAGTAGTTCCAGGGCAGTAGTTCAATTTCCAATTTTCCCTTACCCACTCTAAACCACTGTTTGGACACTTAATCCTTAGTGTTTTGAAGGACAAGCAGCCTAGAGGGCTCACTAGATCTGTTGCTGCTTGATTTCCTGTGTACTTCTTTATACTCCTTTGTACTCTGTGTGTCTCTCTCCGTTCTTCTTTAAGGGGGCCCACCTCGCTTTTTTTCTCTTTCTCTCCCTCTCTCTTTGGCTTGTATCCATTCGGCCCAAACCAGCTTATTGTTTTAGGCCGTTTACCCATATCCAGATGTCAATATTTTCCTGGCGAGGATAGCGAGCCAGCATATATATATATTTTTGTTTTACAGCAAGCTAAATGTGTAAACAAAATTATAGAAAAATGTCTCCGTCGAAGCCTGATTTCTCCATACAATGCAGGCTCGCTATCGCTCGCCAGGAAAAAATCGACACCTGGATGGGGATAAACGTCTTAAAACAGTTGGCTGAATGGAGCCAAATGGATACAAGTCAGAGAAAGAGAAAAAAATAGAGAAAGATAAAAATAACATGTGACTCCCCTTAATCTCATTTCATCATTTCCGTATTCCACCAGTCAGTCTTTGTTTTCCGTTCCCCTCTCTCTCTCTCTCTCTCTCTCTCCTTCTTGCATCTTTTATCTCATTTCTTCATTTCCATATTCTACCAGTCTTTGTTTTCAGTTCCCCTCTCTCTCTCTCTCTCTCTCTCCTTCTTGCATCTTTTATCTCATTTCTTCATTTCCATATTCTACCAGTCTTTGTTTTCAGTTCCCCTCTCTCTCTCGCTTATCTCTCTCCCTCCCTCTCTCTCTCTCTCTCTCTCTCTCTCTCTCTCTCCTTCACTTTGTTTCCTCGTTCATATTTCACATTGATATTCTCTAGCGTTCGCTCTCTTCATTTCAACATTCTTTCTTTCTTTTCTTTCTTTCTTTTTTCTTTAGAAATAATAATAACGTTTGTGTACATTGTATATTGTAAAAGGTGAAGGCTTGCATGACATTTCCTTTCCATTTCTAACTATCCTACAATATGATTCCTTCAGGCAATTCTTAAGCCCTGCACGGTTGTTCACTTTTAACTGCCTTCATGTACGGCAATATGTCGGAAGGAACGGAGGGTGGGGAAAGAGCTTTCTTCTTTGCTATCCTCTCCTTCCACTATCCCTTACTATTGAAATTGTTATCTCTAATAGAATTAAGTCCTAACCACCTCGAGCTTGACCTTAAGATCCCTTAAGGTCTGTGTGGCCAGTGTATGTATGTAAATGTATAGAACTCTCTCTCTCTCTCTCTCTCTCTCTCTCTCTCTCTCTCCCTCCCTCCCTCTCTCTCTCTCTCTCTCTCTCTCTCTCTCTCTCTGAATCCCCTTAACCCTTTCGCTGCGGGTGACGTTCTGGAATGTTTTGGCAAGTTACAGCAATTTCCAGGATTTAAAAGCCTGTAAAAACGTACGAATCGAGTGTCAGTGGGTGGGAGCGTGAGGGGCCCACCTCCGACCCTCTGAGCACCGAGCGGCTCACTGAGCAAGGCTGTGTGGCGGGCGAGTCTCTCTCTGTCTCTCTCATAAGTGCAGCCAAGCGAGCGAGTGTTACATAATAGCTGGGTTCCCGCGTTTCAACGGGATCGCTGCGGGTGAACCAGACCACGTATACGGTCCGTTCTGGTGTCATTTTGAAGATATTTTCGCCTAGTTTTCGGCAGAATACACTTCATTTAATGCAGATGCTTGATTTATCATTCAGGAGTGCCTGAAATAGGCCCTAAATAACCCAAAACAGCCCGCAGCCATTAAGGTTGCATTATTTAATGCCAGGTCAATTAGAAAAATTCTCCGAACTTAGGGCATTGTTATCTACAGAATGCTTCGATGTAATGGCTATCACTGAATCCTGGATTCACAGTGATACCAGAGATTTTGTTGGGAAATTTGAAATGCCTAAATATAGAATGTTAACCATGCAGGAAGGGGGCGGAATTCTTTTGTACATCAGAGATTTTCTAAACCCAATTGACTGCAATATCAGGTCAGAACATGAACTCCTTGGAGTAGACCTCAATCTAGGTAACTCTATCTACAGGATTGTTCTGGTGTACAGGCCTCCACATCATATCTTGAAAAGGATGAACTTCTGTACACAAGACTGAGTGTTGTTATCGAGGGTAAAACCAGTGTGATCTTAGGCGACTTTAATCCTAGTAAACTGGGAGGCAAGAGACTGCCGATGCTGAAGTTAGGCGTCGTGTGGATTTTACTAACGATAACTTTTTGACCCAGTGGGTGAACGAGCCAACTAGAGGGAACAATATACTAGATCTTGTATTCATTACTGAAGATGAAAGTGTGACCAGCTTATCTGTTGGGGAATCACTTGGAGGTAATGACCACAATCTAGTTAGGTTCTCTCTTCGCATCTTTAGCAGCAGACCCACCAATCCTCAGAGTGCAAAACTAGATTTCCATCGTGCAAATTTTGAAGGCCTTCGGGGAAGCTTATCCCAGATCAGACTTGAGGGTGAGAATTGTTATTGCGATTGGGTGCTGATTCAAACAGCAGTTTATGGATCGACAAGCAGCATTCGTTCCTACTAAACTTAACCAAATTAGGTTCAACTCAACCAAAATGATTCACAAGTGACATAGCTTCAGCATTTAGAAAGAGAAAGTTTGCAATGCAGAAAGGCCAAAAGAAGTAAAGACCAAAGAGATTTAGATTCCTTCAAAATATATGTGTAGAGTGGAAATCTCTTATAAAGAAAGCAAAGTGAAATGAAGAACTAAGGATTGCAGCCCTCTGCAAAGAGAGTCCTAAAGAGTTCTTCGGCTATGTGAACAGCAGGAAGCCATTCAAAAGTAGCGTTGGCTCTCTAAAGAACCCAACAGGCCAACTTCAAACTTCTGACACTGATATAGCTAAATCCCTAAACGACTATTTTGCCTCAGTATTCACAAGGGAAAATACCAGTGACATGTCAAGTCCAGGATTAGTGAAAGAGGGTGAAGTTCTTATCATAATTAGATGTACCTCAGTGGAGGTAGCAAAAATATAGATAAGTTAAATAGGTTCAAGTCATCCGGCTCAGATAGCTTTCTCCCCCGAGCTGTACGAGAAGTGTGAGATGTAATTTTTGCACTTTTCTTGTCAGACATCTTCAATAATCACTAGAAACTGGAGAGGTCCCTGAAAGCTGGAAACGGGCCAATGTGACCCCAATCTTTAAGACAGGGGATCATGAGTGTCCTAAGAATTATCGTCCAATTAGCTTGACCTCTATCATAGTAAAACTCTTTGAAGGGATACTAGTAGACAAGATTGGTTGACTACTTAGAATCCACAATTTAATTACAGATTCCCAACATGGATTCAGGTGACAATGATCATGTCTTACCAACTTGCTGGATTTTTTCCATGAAATGCTGAGTGAGTATGACAAAAATAGAACCATAGACATCCTTTACTTAGATTTTCAAAAAGCTTTTGGCAAAGTGCCTCATTGCAGGCTAATTTCAAAAGTGAGTGCGCTAGATATCAATACAGAGGTCACAAATTGGATAGAAAGTTGGCTAACAGGTAGACAACAACGAGTGGTAATCAATGGTGTTTCTTCTGAGTGGACTCCAGTCACTTCTAGAGTTCCACAGGGATTTGTCCTTGGCCCACTTCTGTTTATAATATATGTCAATGACTGATATTTGTCTGTTGAGTCTGATCTCCAAGTTTGCAGATGACATTAAGCTTGAAGTGAATGTGAAAGACCCCAAGGGTTTGAATAGCTCAGAATGGACCTCAACAGACTGGGTGAATGGTCGGAGACATGGCAGATACCTCTAAACTTGGAAAAGTTGCATAAGGTCGATGCATTTAAATCGGCCAAGCAAAACCCGACAAGTCAGGCTTTTATTTATTCACTATTGGGAAATGCCTCTGGAAGTGACTGATTAGGAAAAGGATTTGGTGGTATATTGATTAGCAGTTGACAAAGTTTTTCCAAGTCAGTGCATTGTAGTAGGGAAGAACGCTAAGACATTATTGGTCAATATTTAGA
>CM064578.1:7829609-7852186 GCA_032716605.1 Paralithodes platypus | reverse complement strand
AGTGTACTAATATTATCTTTGTCTTCTATTCCGGTAGATTGATAACGTATTGATAAGTAGGATTGCCCTGAAAAAAAGAAAAAAAAAAAAAATAATAATAATAATTAAAGTTGCAAGCAACGTTGTGCGGGGTTCGAGCGGGGTTGCACGCAGGGTATTGTGTTGGATACAAGGGCTGTGCCACATATATCAAAATATCATGTATCTCATCGGGCATGGAGAAAGTACAGAAGGAATATAGTGTAGCCATTTTGGCTATGGCCACTTAGACCATTAAGGAGTGTGACCATTTTGGTTAAAGCTATTAATCCTGTACGAGTTGTTGTTGTTGTTGTTCCCTAAGCTGCCTGGCCGAACAGCCCCAAGTCCCTGAGGAAGGCCATGGCCACGATCGGGCTTTCCCACAGAGCTCTCATTGCGTGCAGATTGTGTTGTTGGCGTAAGTGGTTGTGTGAAATGCAGTCTTCTATTATGTGTTTAATGGTATGGGGTGTTGTGTTACATCCCGGGCAGGCATCGACAACGGAGTCAACGGAGTCTCTTCTGATTGCTCAGGAGAGCTGGATGGTGTCCGCATCTCAGCCTGGCCAGGTGGACTCTGTCCTCGCGAGGAAGGGAGGATTCGGAAGGATGGATTTCGGGAGGTCGTGCTTGCAGCTGCGTGTTGTCTGTGAGTGAGTGGATGGATCGGCGAGAGATATGAGTATGGATGTGCTTCTGGAAGGTGGTTTGGGATGGGAGAGAGGACAGTAATTGTGTGTGATACCGTGTGCTGGGTGTTGTTTTGACATTTCTTGGTGTCTGTGGGTGTGTTGCCATGTAGTTTAGTGGGTGGTCTTGGTTCGTGGAGGCTACTGCCAGGAATTGAGTGCCTCTCATGATCACTGATCTTATGTATTGTTTATATACTGTGGTGGTATTTTCTTTGTTGTGTCCAAATTTTGTGTGAGCAAGTGACCTGAGGGTGTTAAGTCTGGGTGTCATTTCTTTTTAATGTTTGTGGTGTGCTGTTTGAATGTCATATGAGTATCATATGTTACTCCTAGGATTTTGTGTGTGTGTGTATGTGTTAGGGGTGTGTTGTTTATGGTGAGTTGAGGGATGTATTTGTGTTCTCCTGTCCAGCTTGTGAGCAGGATTGCGGTGGATTTGGCTGGGGTAGATTAAGTCTGTTTGTAGTGCACCAGCCATGTAGTGTGTTGAGATAGGGTTGAAGGAGATCTGTTGCTCTTTTTGGGTCATGGTGTCTGCATGTGAGTGTTATGTCATCTGCATAGGAGGCTAAGTTTATTTGGGGCGTATTGGGTGTAGTTATATCGTGCATGTACAGATTGAAGAGTGCGGGCGATAGGACGGATCCTTGTGGGACTCCGTTTGGAAAGTTTCTGATTTTAGATGACTGACCGGCAAAAGATACGTGTGCACATCTGCCTGCTAGGAAGTTGGCCAGCCACCTTTTTGTGTTGTTGTGCATGTTTGTGTTTTAGATTTTGTTTGTTAGGTTGTGGCGGGGATGGCATCGAAGGCTTTACTAATGTCGAGTGTGGCTAATAGTGATCTGTGTGGTGGTCTAGCTGAGTTGATGCCGTCAAAAGCTCTTTGTGTAAGGTCTGTGAGAAGAGTGTTTGTGGAGTGCAGTGGCCTAAAGCCATGTTGTGTTGGAGCTAGGGGTAGGTCGGGTGTAATTAGTTGTAACACTAGGCGTTCCATGACTTTGTAGGGGGAGCAAAGGAGTGTGATGGGGCGGTGCGAGGAGGGTAGCGTGGGGTCTTTGTTGGGTTTGGAGAATGTGGTGATGATACCATGCTTCCAAATGTCTGGTATTGTGTTGTGTGAATAACTGTAGTTTGATATGTTAGTGAGTGCTTGTATGCCTTGTGGTCCCAGGTGTCTGAGGTGTATGTTGCTTATGTTGTCTAGGCCACAAGCGGGTGAGTGCTTGAGATTGTTGATGATATGCTTTGTCTGGTGATTGGTGAAGGGTGTATAGTCAGGGTCTGTGGGGAATTGTCTCTTACGTCGGATGACACGTCGGTCGTCTTTGTGAGGTTTTAGGTGACTGACATGTGAGAAGTGATTGATGAGAGTGTTTGCTTGTTGTTTACATGAAGGAGTAGAGTCTGTTGTTGTGATTGCAGCATGTGATTGTGTTGTGTTGCTGTTGGAAAGTGTGATGCTGTTTAGTGTTTTGTATAGTTTTTTGGAGTTTGTTTTGTGATCAAGTGTTTGTAGGAAGTTATTCCAATTTAGTTTTTGTTGTTCTTGTATTTTGTTGTTAGTTTGGGTGTTGAGTGCTTGGATTTGTTGTGTGATGTCTTGTGTGTGGGGTGCTGGGGAGTGTTTCAGTATGTTGCGTTGTCTGATGAGGTTTTGAATTTCTGGTGTGAAGTTGGGGTTGTGTTTTCTGTTACCTCTTGGAATGTGTTTCTTGTCAGTGTTTTGGATAGTTTTATTGAGTATGTGTACAGCATTGTTGATGTTAGTGATGGGTGTACTGTTTAGAGTTGTGAAGTGTTGTTCTGTCTCATTTGTGAATGCTTCCCAGTTAGGTCTTTTATAATTGGTGTATGTGTGTTTGTGGTTAGCTGGGGTGAGTCTGGTTTTGGTGGTGATAATGATTGGGAGGTGGTCAGAGCCTAAGGTTCTGACCACCCTCCAGGATGTTGTGGGGGCGAGTTCTGGGGAGCAAAAGGTGATGTCTGGAGATGATGGGTTATAGAGGGCTTGGTGATGAATATGGGTATGTTGATGGATGTCGTTAAGGATGATGAGGTTAACAGTTTGGTTTTGTAGTACCAGCCCTCTGTCTGTGTCGGGGTTGTCGACAAACCAGGCCGACGTCTTGGCGTTGAAGTCACCACCCAGGATGATGTGTGGGGTGTTTGTGATGTGTTGTAAGTGTGGTCTGTATTCATTTGGTACTGTAGGGGATGTATGTGTTTATGATGGTTATGTTGGAGTTGTTGCCAGTGCATATTTTAATTGATTGTATTTCTGTTGTGTTATCATTTGGGGGGAGGAGGGATTTGGTTTGTACACTGGTAACTATGTATGATATTTCTTTGTGTACCAGGGTGATGAGTCCACCGCCTCCGCCAACAGCCCGGTCTTGTCTGATGGTGGTGAAATCATGAAATGTGGGTGTTTTTTGTGTTGTGCGGAGTTTTGTTTCTTGTAAGATGGCAATGTGTATGTTGTGTTGTTTGATGAAGTGTGAGAGTTTCTTTGTGTTAATGCCATCTATGTTCAATTGGAGAATGTTAATGTTATGTGCACGATGTATGTTGGGTGCTGCTGCACGAGGATGGGGTGGGGGTGAGGGGGGGTGGGGGTGGGGGTGAGGGAGGGGCTGGGGATGGGATGGGTGAGGTGGGGGTGGGGATTGGGGAGCAGATGGGGGTTTGAATGGATTAGGATGGGGTGTGGTATGTTGAGTTGAGGATGTGGATGGTATGGGAAGGTTAGGTGGGTTAGGGAGGAGAGGTGGACAGGTTTTAGGGGGGGGGAGTGGATGATATGGGAAGGTTAGGTGGGTTGGGAGGAGAGGTGGGCGGGTTTTAGGCGAGGGATTTGACTGGGAGAGGGAGGGGCATGAGGAACAGGTCCAGGTGTTCATGTAGTGTTTCTTGGAGGCAAGTGTTGTGCAGGTGAAGTGGGTCCAGTTCCTGCATGAATTGCAGAGAACTGAACCATTAGTGTGGCGACTCGAAGCGATGGGTTTTGAGCAAGTTGGACATATGTATGTGTAGGTGGGTCCTGGGTTGCTCTCAATGTCTCCGGCTAGAAGAAGTCTTCGAGAAATGACAGCCGGAGAGTCATTTCTCGGTGTAGGAAAAACTGTGTGATGTGTGTGTGTGGTGTGAGGTGTGGAAATTCCCGGCGCGACCGAAGCCGCTCCAAGGACTCCTGTACGAGTAGGCATAATTGCCCGAAATTGCCTTCATTCCCTGCTCATTTTCATGCATAAGCAAAAGCCAGAGCGTAATACAATTATGTATTCGTGAAAGTACGGTAATAGCTTTCAAATTACTCCTGAATCATCCCTGTACGACGTCTGGTTTTCTTGTAAGGATCTTGCAAACGAAGGGCAAAATTGCTAAAAATTACCAAATCCGATAGGCCTAGGCGAAATCGCTAATAATTACCAATTATTTTCTGTTTTCGCTATGGGTGACGCTGCACAAAAGTGAACTCTCTCTCACACAAACCTCAGTGTCGTGGCGGGGCCTGTAGGCTCTGGCTGACGTCCATCCGTGCTGCTTGCAAAAGCTGGCCTGGCTCACAGGCTACAAAATAGCCAGAAAATCGTCTCCGTCATATGAGGGGCCCCGCGGGAATTGGGTTAAGAAGTGTGGTTGTTTTGATTATTTGATAGGGTCACCATAAGGGTAATGGTGTGGCATTTGTTCTGTACAGAAGCTTGGTCTTTTTGGTTGGGGCTTCTTAGGAATGTGACCTTTTTCGTTAGCCATGGAGAAACTGCAGAAGTACAAATTATTATAAGCAACCTCATGTTAAAAATATTGTATTGATTGTATGCGTGTATGCCCCGACAGAGGATATACTTGAAAGAAAGAAAGAGGAGTTCTGGATGAATGTGGAGGCGTGCCTGGAGAAGTTTGACAAGAACGAAAGAATATTTCTGATTGGGGATGTGAATGGTAAGGTGGGTGATAGGAAAGTTGAGGGAGTGGTGGGAGGGTGGGGGGTACCATCAGAGGTGAATGGGAATGGTAGTGCACTTGTGGACGTATGTGTGGGGAGGAGGCTGTGGATAGCCAACACCTTCTTCCGACACAGAATGATCCACAGGTACACGTGGAAACGGATGTTGACGATGAAGGATAAGACAGTGGTGGAACGAAAGTCATTGATTGATTATGTATGTGTGGATGAACGAATGAAGAAATCTGTGATGGATGCTAGGGTGTATAGGGGTATTGGAGGGGGTCTGTCTGATCATTATGTAGTGGTAGCTAAGGTTAGGATACAAAAGAAGTGGGTGAGGAGAGCTGGATGGAGGCGAGAGGAGGGTGGAATGATGAGGAGGGTGGAGAGGTTGCAGGAGGAGGAAGTCAGGGAGGAGTACAGGAGAGCAGTGGAAAGACGACTAGGTGGGTTCGACCTGGAAGTTATGGAGGAAGTGGAGGAGATG
Source organism: Paralithodes platypus (assembly GCA_032716605.1). Classification (NCBI taxonomy): domain Eukaryota; kingdom Metazoa; phylum Arthropoda; class Malacostraca; order Decapoda; family Lithodidae; genus Paralithodes; species Paralithodes platypus. The sequence goes on along the minus strand of CM064578.1, from coordinate 7,847,031 downwards.
AGCAAGGTGTTTAAGGATGAGATCTGTGCAGCATGTGAGGAGGTGTGTGGAGTGAGGAGAAGAGGGAGGGGAGTGAAAGGTACAGCATGGTGGACAGAAGAGATAAGAATAGCTGTGGAAGAAAAGAAGAAAGCATATAGAGAGTGGTTGGGTAGTAGAGGGAATGAAGATTCCGAGAGACAGAAACGAGCACCTGAGTGTAAAATGGAGGGAGAGTAAGAAACTGTTCTGGGAAGAAGTCAAGAAAGTTAGGGAAGGTAGCAAGGGAAACAGTAAGGGTGTGAAAGATAAGAATGGGAGAATGCTAGCCGAGAAGCAAGAGAGAGTCGAGATGGAGGGAGTACTTCAGTGAGTTGCTAAATGTAAGGAATGAAGAGCCAGCAAACATAGCTGGATATGGTATGGGAGGGAGAAGAAGAGAAGTAGTGGAGGAGGAGGTGGGGATCAGGAGGTCAGAAGTGTGGGAAGCCATGAAAAGAGTGAAGTTGGGGAAAGCACCAGGAACAGATGGAGTGTGTGGGGAAATGTTGAGGTATGGTGGTGAGATAGTGATAGAATGGGTATGGAAAATGTGCAAACTAGCATGGGAGAAGGGGAGTGCACCCGATGACTGGAAGACTGGCATAATAGTCCCCCTATATAAGGGCAAAGGGGAAAGAGGAGTGTGTGGTAACCACCGAGGAATATGTCTTCTAAGCGTAGTAGGGAAGGTATACAGTAGGGTACCGGTAGTGATTGAGAGAGTGAGAGTGAGAACGGAGAAATGGATAGGCGACGAGCAGGGAGGTTTTTAGGAAGGGAAGAGGATGTGTAGATCAGATTTTTACCCTGAATTGTGTTGTGGAGAAGTATCTGGAGAAGAAACAAAAGGTGTATGTTGCCTTTATGGACTTGGAGAAGGCCTATGACAGAGTGGATAGAGAAGGTTTGTGGAAAGTACTTAGAATATACGGAGTAGAGGGCAAGTTGCTGAAAGCAGTGAAGAGCATGTATGAGGGTGTAAAGGCGGCAGTACGTGTGGAGAGTGAGCAGAGCGAGTTCTTTGACCTGAATGTTGGTTTGAAACAGGGGTGTGTGATGTACCCGTGGTTGTTTACTGTATATATGGATGGAGTCATAAAAGAAATACTATCAAGAGCAGTGGATGTTGGTGTATCGCTGAAAAGGGAGGGAATTGAGTGGAAGATACCTATACTGCTGTTTGTGGATGATACAGTTCTGATGAGTGATAATGAATGGGAGTTGCAGGGTCTAGTAAATGAGTTTGGAACAGTGTGCGAAAAACGGAATTTGAAGGTAAATGCGGGGAAGAGCAAGGTTATGGTCTTCGAAAGGGGTGAAGTCACAGAGTGTGAGGTGAAGCTGAACGGTCAGGCTATGGAGATCGTCAACTCTTTTAAGTATCTGGGCAGTGTGTTGAGTAAAGATGGGACTATGGATGAAGAAGTGCGGGAGAGGGTACAACAGGGGAAGAGGGTTGTAGGAACGCTAAAAGCAGTAACAAGAAATAGGGTGGTCAGTATGGAAGTGAAGAAGTCCTTGCATGACAGTGTGGTAATCCCGACACTGACTTACGGAAGCGAAGCATGGACGTTGGTTGAGAGACTCAGACCAAGAGTGAGAGCAGTGGAAATGAATTACTTAAGGAGTGCGTGCGGAGTTACATGGAGGGATAGACAGACTAATGAGGAAGTAAGAAGGAGGTGTGGTGTGGAGGTAGATGTGCTGGAAAGTGTGAAAAGGAACAACTTGAGATGGTTCGGCCATATGGAACGTATGGAAAGCGAGAGAATGACGAAGAGGGTGTATGAGAGCGAGGTGGAGGGACAGAGAGGGAGAGATAGACCGAATGAGAGGTGGAAGGATGGAGTGAGGAAGTACATGAACGAAGGCGGTGCTGGTTGGGGGGAGGGGCGTCGACTGACTGGGGACAGAGGTGCATGGGGGCGGTTCGTTCTTGGCCACCCCTTCGGGGATCACGGCGTCAGGCAATAGATGATAGATAGATGTTAAAAATATCTTATATATTTTTGTTTAGCTTTACTTGGCATTCCTCTTCCTCTATGTATCTAGCAATTTAACCCCCTCAAACTCCTTATGACGCGATGGTGTGGTAATTACCCCGGGCCAAAAAGCTCTAAAAGACGATCGAGTGATAACTCAAGCGAGCTTGAAATACGCAGGCGTTTCGTTCATGGTCACCCCTTCGGGGATCAAGGAGTCCGGCAATATTGTTGTTGTTGTTGTTGTTCCCCAAGCTGCATGGCCGAACAGCCCCAAGGCCCCGAGCAAGGCCAAGGCCATAACCGAGCGCCCCCACAGAACCCTCCCTGCCGACCACAATAAAGCCTGGGTGACCGAAGCCACTCCATGGCGGGGAGCTGAGGAGGGTGCGGAAACGCCCGGGAAACCAAAGTCCCACCCAGGGCCCTGTGCCCCTCAGCAATTATGAAGAGAAAGTTGAGGGGCAAAGGAAAAATGTGACGCTTTGGCTTCCAATCTTGGTACTGTAGATTGGGAGGTCAAAAATCCACGGATGAGACGCCGTCACTTGAGATCTAGAAAATATATAAGTAAAAGGAACAGTCAGAGTAAGCTATGGGTATGGCAGAGATCGCTCAGTTCTCACTCTGATAGACCAGCCCATCACCACATGACTAGAACCCAATCCGGCAATATATACCGGTAGGCTATAGATAAATTCATTTTTGGGCTATTTCTTCCATTTTATTTATCCTGTTAAAGTGCTTGTTTGATTTTTGTGCTAATGTAGTTAGTATTTGGTGTAATTTCACATATTTCAGCTAAATCTGGAGAGCACATGCAATTTATTTGTGCATGTTCAGTAAGTATTGCTGGGGAAAGGGTAACATATTCATCTTTTGGGGTATTTATTCTATGTTTGTATCCTGTTTTTGTGATCGATTGAGTTTTGTGCTAATGTAGTTGGTATTTGGTATAATTTTACATATTTTAGATAAATCAGAAGAGCACATGCAATATATTTGGGCATTTTCAGTTAATATTGCTGGGGAAACAGTTAACATACAGTATTCATCATAGGAAGGGAATAGGATGTGTAGCTCAGATCTTTGCCCTGAAATATGTTGTGGAGAAATATCTTGAGAAGGGACAAAAGTTGTATGCTGCCTTCATGGACTTGGAGAAGGCCTATGACAGAGTTGATAGAGAAGGTACCGGTATGTAGAAAGTACTTGGAATATACGGAGCAGATAGAAAGTTGCTGAAAGCAGTGAAAAGCATGTATGAGGGTGCAAAGGTGTCAGTATGTGATGAGAATGAACAGAGCGAGTTCTTTGATCTGAATTTTGGGTTAAAGAAAGGGTGTGTGATGTCCCCGTGGTTGTTCAATATATACTGAACTGTATATGGATGGAGTCATAAAAGAAATGCAAGGATGAGCAGTGGATGTTGGTGTACCACTAATAAAGGAAGGCAACGAGTGGAAAGACAGAGTAGATAGAGAAGGTATGTGGAAAGTACTGTACTGAGAATATATGGAGTAGATGGCAAGTTGCTGAAAGCAGTGAAGAGTATGTATGAGAGTGCAAAGGTATCAGTACGTGTGAAGAATGAACAGAGGGAGTTCTTTGATCTGAATGTTTGGTAAAGCAAGGGTGTGTGATGTCCAGATGGTTGTTCTATATATACAGTATATGGATGGAGTCATAAATAAATACAAGGAAGAGCAGTGGATGTTTGTGTACTGCTGTTTGCTGATGATATGAATGGGAGTTGCAGGGTCTGGTAAATATTTTTGGAACAGTGTGCGAAAAATGGAATCTGAAGGTAAATGCGGGGAAGAGCAAGGTTATGGTCTTCGAAAGGGGTGAAGCCACAGAGTGTGAGGTGAAGTTGAACGGTCAGGCTATGGAGATTGTCAGCTCATTTAAGTATCTTGGCAGTGTACAGAGTAAAGATGGGAGTATGGATGAAGAAGTGTGGGAGAGGGTGCAACAGGGGAAGAGGGTTGTAGGAATGCTGAAAGCAGTAACATGAAATAGGGTGGTCAGCATGGAACTGAAGAAGTCATTGCATGACAGTGTGGTAATCCCGACACTGACTTACGGAAGCGAAGCATGGACGTTGTTGGAGAGATTCAAACCAAGAGTGAAAGGGATGGAAATGAGTTACTTGAGAAGTGTGTGCAGAGTTACATGGAGGGATAGACAGACGAATGAGGAAGTACGAGAGAGGTGTGGTGTGAATGTACTGGAAAGTGCGAAAAAGAACACCTTGAGATGGTTCGGCCATGTGGAACGTATGGGAAGCGAGAGAATGACTAAGAGCGTGTACGAGTGAGGTGGAAGGACAGAGGGAGAAATAAACCGAGAGAGAGGTGGAAGGATGGAGTTAAGAAGTATATGCGTGAAAGTGGTGCTGGATGGGAGGAGGGGCGTCGACTGACTGGGGACAGAGGTGCATAGGGGTGTTTCGTTCGTGGCCAATCCTTCGGGGATCAAGGCGTCCGTCAATAGATAGATAGATAAATTCATCTTTAGGGCTATTTCTTACATTTACTTTATCCTGTTAGTGTACTTTATTAAATTTGTTGGTAATGTAGTTGGTAATTGGTGTAATTTTACATATTTCAGATAAAGGATGTCAACAGAATAACAAATGATGAGCTGAAGAGACGTTTAGGTATAAAGAGTATTAGCGAGGAGATGCGTACAAGTAAACTGGGATGGTATGGACATGTGGAGAGAATGGATGAACAAAATTGGGTGAAAAGATGCAGGTCTGCGATTGTGGAGGGAGCTGCACCAAGGGGTGGACCGAGTAAGACCTGGGATCGGACTATACGTGCCGATCTCAAATCCAAAAACTTGACAAGTAAAGCATCCCTTAACAGGGTTGCCTGGAACGCCGCCATTAGGAAAAGAGACTGAAACTGCACATCTGTGTGGAGCACTCAGTCTTAAAATGTTATGTACGTATGTATGTATAAATCTGAAGAGCACATGCAATCTATTTAGGCATTTTCAGTCAGTATTGCTGGGTAAAGGGTTAACATATTAATCTTTTGGAGTATTTCTTCCATTTATTTATCCTGTTAGTGAGTTTTATTGATTTCAGTGCTACTGTAGTGGTATTTGGTGTAATTTTACATATTTTAGATAAATCTGAAGAGGACATGCAATATATTTGGGCATTTTCAGTCAGTATTGCTGGGGAAACGGTTAGCATACTGTAGTCATCTTAGGAAGGGAAGAGGATGTGTAGGCTCAGATTTTTGCCCGGAAATGTGTTGTGGAGAAATATCTGGAGAAGCGACAAAAGTTGTATGCTGCATTTATGGAGTTGGAGAAGGCCTATGACAGAATTGATAGAGAAGGTATGTGGAAAGTACCGGTACCGGTACTGAAAATATACGGAGTAGATGGCAAGTTGCTGAAAGCAATTAAGAGCATGTATGAGGGTGCAAAGGTGTCAGTATGTGTGGATAATTAACAGAGCGAGTTCTTTAATCTGAATGTTGGGTTAAAGCAAGGGTGTATGTGATGTCCCGATGGTTGTTCAATATATACCAGTACAGTATATGGATGGAGTCATGAAAGAAATACAAGGAAGAGCAGCGGATGTTGGTGTACCGCTGATAAGGGAAGGAAACGAGTGGAAGTTGCCTCAACAGTACAGTACCGGTACTACTGTTGCTGACAACACAGTTCTGATGAGCGATAGTGAATGGGAGTTGCAGAGTCAGGTAAATATGTTTGTAACAGTGTGTGAAAAACGGAATCTGGAGGTAAATGCTAGGAAGAGCAATATTATGGTCATTGAAAGGGGTGCAACCATAGAGTGTGAAGTGAGGTTGAACGGCTATGAAGAATGTCAGCTCATTTAAGTATTTGGGCAGTGTGTTGAGTAAAGATGTGAGTAGGCCTATGGATGAAGAAGTGTGGGAGAAAGTGTAACAGGGGAAGAGCGTTGTAGGAACTCTGAAAGCAATAAGAAGAAATAGGGTGATCAGCATGGAAGTAAAGAAGTCCTTGCATGACAGTGTGGTAATCCCGACATTGACTTATGGGAGGGAAGCATGGACGTTTCTGACTGGGATTGATCATTGATAATCATCGGTTATGCTAGTTGGAAAATTAGTGGGGTAGAATGTAGAGTTCGGGTGTACCGCCAGCCTTGTTTACACTACGCGGAGCGGCGGCGGATGCTGGCCATCATGTTCCCGTCTATTTGACTGCTTTTGGATACAATAATAGGTTGAGGGGGGTCACCCCCCCATGACATATTGTCATCATCATATATATTGCCAGCAGGAGGCAAATAACCGAAAAAAACGCCTTCAAAATAGACGCGAACTAAAGGCTGGTTCACACATAGCCGAGTCGGTGCGCGAGTCCAACACGAGTGATGAAATTTTGCTATTCAGCAATGACTCGTCGATACTCCTCAACACTCTTATAGACTCGTGCTACGCTCGTGTATACTCGACACACTTGTGGGTACTCGCCACGGGGTCCAAAAATTTCATGCATGCATGAAATGTTTGGGTCCCGTGGCGAGTACCCATGAGTGTGGCCTACATACGTGTAGACTCGTGTACATACGTGTTAACTCGTGTTTGACTCTGAATAACTCTTCGTTATTCGTGTTAACTCGTGTTGACTCGTGTAAACCCGTGTAACACTCTTTGGTGATTCGTGCTTTTCGTCATCATTTCGACGTTGACGAAGCAACACATGTCTACACGCAACAACACGTATGTAACACACATGCAACACGTATCAACAAGAGTAGAAAGCACGAATGTGAGTGCCAAAATTTGGTGCCCCCATGATGCCAGAGTTTACACGATTCAAACACAAGTGAAAACATGAGTAAACAAGAGTAAACACGATCCACTGAGAAAAAACAGTGTCATTTGAAATACCGTTATTTCAAAAATGTAGGAAGAATCAACGAGAGTTTACACGGATGTAACACGAGTCAACACGTGTGCAACAGAGATCCAACGAGAGTCAACGCGTTGTCTTTCGTGTTGATCCGTATCAAAATTGTGTTGATCCATGTAACAATCGCGTTGACTCGTCCATACTTTTTGTTTACGTGCCCTGGAATGTGGCCATTATTTTTCAAATTTTTGACACTCGTGTTGGGTTCGTGTTACACTCGTTTTGACTCTCAGCTACTCGTACAGACTCTTGCATGAACATGTGTTGACTCGTATTGAATCGAGTTAACTCGTGTTACACTCTCCTTGACTCGGGAACAATTGCTACTCGCGGCCGACTCAGCCTCCAGCGACGGCGATAATCGACGAGTGTGACTCGTGTTGGACTCACGCACCAACTCGGCTATGTGTGAACCAGCCTTTAACCACGGTGATCGACATATGTAAACATTACGGCGGCGGTGTCGGCGTCGGACACTTGCGATAATGTTCCTGTCTATTTTGAATGCCATTGGATACAATAATATGTTGAGGGGGGGCTTTGCCCCCATGACGTGTTGTCATCATCATATATATTGCCAGTAGGGGGCAAACAACCAAAAAAATTGCCGCAAAGCCCTCCCCTCAACATATTATTGTATCCAATGGCAGTCAAAATAGACGGGAACATGATGGCAAGCTTCCATCGCCGCTCTACGCAGTGTAAACAATGGTGGCGGTATGCCCGAACTCTACATTCTACCCGGCTAGGCCTATATTATAGGCTACAATAAATAAGTAGGCTAGGCTATTTTTTCTATAGGCTATGCCTAGTCTAATATTACAATTTAAGGTAGAATTCAAGTTGACTACAGCAGGACTTACCCTTGACCAGGTATAGGCTATCCTAGTGTTTAATAAGCCTATACCCCTTTGAAAGGATATTAGCCTAGTCTAACCTAACAACCTTACCTAACCTATTATAGTAGGCTATTATGGGTGGGGGCTGCTGCCCCCACACCCCAATTTTTGGTGTATTTGTCTATTTTGTCTGTGAAGTGGGAATTTTTTCAATTTGTCGATAACGAAAATCCTCCATGCGCACTATAGCTTATGGAGAAAAATATGGCGAATCTATTGTTGCCTATTATCTCTAATAAATTGTTTCTCATAATGCTGCAGTAGTGTCATTTAAAATACCAACCATATAATTGTGTGCCTTTAAAAATTACCTAAATTAGGCTATAGGCTACTGGAAGATTAGAAGAATCTTTAAGAAAGACTAGGTTAGGGTTATTGTCGTGCCAAAGCTAGATTATAGCCTAAATATAAAAGGAAGTGAATAAAATGAAATATGCCGAAAAAAATCGACGTCAAAATAGACGCGAAGTTAACCGCGACGATAGCCCTATGTAAACATGACGACCGTACACCCGGTAACTACATCCATCCCATTAAAAGTTACTGTGGGACACCAAATATGTTGAGGGGGTCTCTGCGGCTCTGCACCCCCACGTCGGCCCGTCACGTATTATGATGTACGGTAAGTCATCATCATCTGTGCTAATTCATAGGATCCCCAATTAAGGACAAAGTCAATCAACAGACGAAATAAGCTCCCAAATTACAATAACATAGCGGCCCGCCGTTTATGGGCGACTTTTTACACGTCATTTTAAATTTTACTTTCCTGCCCTGGTCTAGGCCTAATAGATTTTTCCAAAGAATCAAACTTAAATTAAAAGGAAGTAGCCTAGCCTACAGTTTATAGGAAGGCTATTCCAACATGCATTCCAGAACTTAGGCTAGCCTAGGCCTAGGCTATATGAAAATTTGTGGGTGGTCTGCCAAAAAAGAATCACTAGGCCTATTAGGCTATGGGTAGGCTAGTATGGGGTGCATTTTGCAAATTTTCTGAACTCTTAGGCCTAGGCTCGGCTAAATTAAAACTCACAAAATCTGAGTAAAACCAGCACTAGAATTTTGTCTTGTCTTGTCTTGGGGCAACCTCAGGCGAATACTCGCCCACTCCGGTCCTACCGTAGTCGCGGAGATCCTATGTCACAATTAAATTAGTTTATAGTTAAGATTAAAATTCACCACCGTGTCACTTTCATTCTAGGTCATTCATAGAACCGTAACACTGTAAAGGCAACAACCCAATAGCAGGTCATCAGGTGGTGAACCAGAGACCTACAAACCACGGTACTAGGGCCAGAGCAATGTCTTGAAGCGAGGTGCCCTTATCAACCAACCCCAGACAATCCAGTAGGAGCTGTCGGAAGGAATCCATCTTTGAAGACAGAAAGGGACGCCCATCCACATGCTCAGTGACGGGACGAGGCGAGGCTTCGGAGACATATGTAGGACGACCAGATGTAGGATGTGGAGGGGAAGAGGTACCGTACGACGATACATAGGATGCGGAGACTGCGGAGGGAAGAGCTTGTCAAAGTCATACGGTTCCTCAGGACCTCAACAATAACCGGGGGACGGCCGGTGCGGGCAATGGTCGATCGCCGTAGTTAATATAAGTTCGCGGTCGCGGAGATCCTATGTCACAATTAAATTAGTTTATAGTTAAGGTTAAAATTCACCACCGTGTCACTTTCATTCTAGGTCATTCGTAGAACCGTAACACTGTAAAGGCAACAACCCAATAGCAGGTCATCAGGTGGTGAACCAGAGACCTACAAACCACGGTACTAGGGCCAGAGCAATGTCTTGAAGCAAGGTGCCCTTATCAACCAACCCCAGACAATCCAGTAGGAGCTGTCGGAAGGAATCCATCTTTGAAGCCAGAAAGGGACGCCCATCCACATGCTCAGTGACGGGACGAGGCGAGGCTTAGGAGGCATATGTAGAACGACCAGATGTAGGATGTGGAGGGGAAGGGGTACCGTACGACGATACATGGGATGCGGAGACAGCGGAGGGAAGAGCTCGTCAAAGTCATACGGTTCCTCAGGACCTCAACAATAACCGGGGGACGGCCGGTGCGGGCAATGGTCGATCGCCATAGTTAATATAAGTTCGCGTCTATTTTGACGGCGATTTTTGTTGTAGTTAGGCTAGGCCTAGGCTATTTGCCCCCTGCTGGCAATATATATGATGATGACAATATGTCATGGGGGGCGATTGACCCCCTCAACATATTATTGTATCCAACGATCTCTAACCTCTGTATCTCAAAAAGGGCTAGAGCAAATTGGCTGTAAATTTCCACATCTAGGCTATTCCTTGACAGATTTGCTCCCTCCAATTAATATTTATTAGCATAAATTCAGCCTAGTTTAGCCTATAAAACAAAAACTAACATTTGTTTAGCCTAGGCCTACATATAAAAAGAAAAAACCCACTCATACTGCAATTATAAGCATAAATATGAGTATCTAAGTTACAAAGCAAATGTTTTTGTATAGCCTAAAATAAACCATAAAATTGTCATCTTTCAACTGTTGAGGTCATAAATATAAAAAAATCTAATACATTAGGAAAAAATGCGTTAAGAGTTGTGTTAGCGGGTCTATCGTCCCCTTTATTTACGTAGTCGCACGCTCGCAGTTACATTCGCGTCTAATTTGACTGTGGTTATTTGCCCCTGCTGGTGATATATGATGATGACAATAAGTCATAGGGGGATAAAGCCCCTTCAACCCATTATTGTATCTCACGGCCAGGCGTTGGGTAAATTGTTTTGTTACCGGCCGGCGGATTGCGGGTGGCTTTACCAAGTTTACCCCAGCAGTTAAATTAGAAGCGAATGTAGGCCTAACTGCGAGCGTGCGACTAGGCTATATAAACAAAGCTTTTGGTATGCCCACAACTACAACTCTTACCAAAACTGCAATTAGCCTATTTTTGTTTTGTTTTTTCAGTCTAGGCTAAACATTGGTGAGGCTAGGCTAAATTATTTAGCTGCAATTAGCCTAGCCTATTTTTGTTTGTTCTTTCAGTCTAGGCTAAATTGTGGTAGGCTAGGTTAAATTCTTTAACATGTGTACTATTGTGTAGGCCTGTGCTTTCCAATAGAAGTAAAAATATGTAGCATAGCCTATTGCAATTTTACTAAAACCCAAGCCTACCTGAATATAGCCCTATGCAGAGCTCAAAAGCAAAAAAAAAAAAAAATATGTTGAGCAGTGAAATAAAATTAAGCTAGGCCTAGGCCTGGTTTCTCATAGGCCTAATAACCTAATGAAGTATACTATAGCCTAACCTAATTTAAGTTATTTCACAAAATACTAATAGGCCTACCCAGCCCTCCTCATGCATTATTTTCCATTGTAAAATAAGTTTGTGATACACTACGAAAGATTATTCAACATGGAATTTGAATGGAATAGAGAAGCTTAGCAACGAAAAGCCAATATTCCCCCCTCCCTGTGATTGTGCCAGCTTTTGTAAGCAGTGCAATAACTTAATGAAGGACAGAAAAGCTGCAGGATGCTCTGGCATTCTAGCCGAGATGATTAAGGCCTCAGGTGAGAAAGGAGTAGGTGTGTTCAATGAGCTAATTAACTTCATCATCAGAGAGGAAGTAATCTCTGATGAATGGCACAAAAGTATATTATATACTGTATACGAGCAAAGGGGACTCATTGGATAGGGAAAATTATAGGGGCCTGAAAATACTTGATCAAGTCATGAAGGTCTGTGAGAAAGTCTTTGAAGGTATGATATTGACGATATGCAGTTTGGTTTCATGCTAGGACACGGCACAATCCAAGTCATGAAGGTATTTGTGTGATAATGAAGATGTATGAGGACTCACAAACGGCAGTGAGGGTGAAAGATGTACCGGTACTGAGTGATGAGTTTTCAGTTCGCGTCGGAGTCCACCAGGGCTCTGTGTTAATGAAGCCCTTTCCTCTTTTTTTTTATGGTTCTGGAGGCACTATCTGGTGATTTCAGAGTTGGGCTCCCCTGGGAACTGCTATAAGGGTCCTGAAAATGCTTGACTAAGTCATGAAGGTCTGTGAGAGAGTCTTAGAAGGTATGATAAGGGAAAGATACTGTATGTACTGTATGTACTTAAAAGATAGGGATCTGATGTTGTGTTTGCAGACTGGGAGAAGGCCTTTGATAAGGTGGCCAGAGAAGTTGTGCAGTAGGCTAGGAGAAAACTTGGCGTTGAGGAGTGGCTGGTGCATGTGATAATGAAGATGTACGAGGACTCACGAACGGTAGTGAGGATGAAAGGTGTACAGCTGAGTGAGGGACATATACAGTACTTCTTGTTGAGGATATAGGGTAGTGAAGCTGTGAAGCTTATGTCACCCTATCCGGGCGGAAAGGACCCCAGAGGGTGGAGAGGTTTCACAGGGAGGACGGGGACATCGTAGATTTCAGGGGAGGGCACCCATGCCCCGCAGTCGACGGATACGCCCCGCCAACCTTAGGAACTTCTTCGTTAGCAGGAGGACCTTGGATTGACATATACAGTACGGTACTAGATATTTGGTAGGGGTTAGCTTTATATCCCATGTACTGGTTACTAGGGACATATACTAGGTGTTAGGTGGAGGTTAGTTTTGTGTCCAAAGTACTGGGTACTAGGGACATATACTAGGTGTTACGTGAGGGTATTGAGTGATGAGTTTTCAGTTCGCGTCGGAGTCCAACAGGGAAGTGTGTTAATTAAGCCCTCGCCTCTTTTTTATGGTTCTGGAGGCACTATCTAGTGATTTCAGAGTTAGGCTCCCCTTGCAACTGCTATAAGAGGCCTGAAAATGCTTGGCCAAGTCATGAAGGTCTGTGAGTGTGAGAGAGTCTTTGAAGGTATGATAACTTCATAGTCAGGCAGCTGCAGGAAAGATATCGAAGAGGTGTTTTTCCGGTCCCGTCTCAAGACCACCGTTGCAAGATCTACCCGAAAAACTGTTTTTCTGGTCCCGTTGCAAGCCCACCTTTAGCAAGCGAGACACCAATATTCTCTTGCGACGGCGAAAGAGCTCCGGAGCTGGGTTGACGGCAAGCTGAAACATCTTACTCAACTTACTGTTTCTCCATTCTAATTTATTTCGGTATATTTGTTTATCCAAACATTATGTTATAATTTACTTGCCTATTATTAGGAAGTAGAGTAATAAAAGCCCACAGTAACGTATATCCAATTGTTGATAATAAATTAATGTGGGACAGTACGCTTGGTTAAATTTTGTCCACGAAACAACAACAAACCCCAGCTTTGACTAGGCCTAGGCTATGCTATTTACCGACTGTTTTTTCATATCAGAATTGCATTTATATAATCCTTATGATAATTAAATTGGCGGTGAATGTTATTCCGATGAAATGGAAGTTGTATAGCCTAGCCTATATATTTGTAAGATGTGTGCTGGCTTGGAGCAAGCCTGTGTTGTTTTTCCTGTCCTGTGATGATCTTGCGACGGCTCGGTTGAGACGGTGGTCTTGCGACGGGCCCGGAAAATCACGTCTCTACTGAAAGTAAGAAGTTGTGCAGTAGGCTAGGAGAAAATTTGGCGTAGAGGAGTGGCTGGTGCGTGTGATAATGAAGATGTATGAAGACTCACGAACGGTAGTGAGGGTGAAAGGTGTACTGAGTGAGGGACATATGCTAGGTGAAGGTTAGTTTTGTATCCCACGTACTGGGTACTAGGGACATATACTAGGTGTTATATAAGGGTTAGTATTGTATCCCAAATACTAGGTACTAGGGACATATACTAGGTGTTATGCGAGGGTTAGCTTGGTATCCCACGTACTGGGTACTAGGGACATATACTAGGTGTTACGTGAGGGTTAGTTTTGTCAGGGTGTCAATCCACCAAATATGAATTGTGTTATCATTATGGTTCATTATTTTGTTATCATTATAGCGCGACGGAGCGGCGAAGGCGCGAGCTCTAGGGGGGTCCGGGGGCATGCCCCCCTGTGATTTTTTTGAGAATTTAGGTGTCTAAAACAGTATATCCTGCAATCTAAATGCAATCAATATGGAAAATATGGATACCGGTACCAAAATTATGTCAATTTACCTTTTTTGTTTCTTAAAAAAAAAAAAAAAAAGGTTGGGGGAGTTTCTGTTATCATTATACAAAAAGTTCATTTGCGTTATCACTAAAAAAAACAGCGTCGTTTGACACCCTGAGTTTTGTATCCAACGTACTGGGTCTAGGGGGCGGCAGCCTCCACCCATAATACTAGGATAGGTTAGGTAAGGTTGTTAGGTTAGGCTAATGGGGATGGATGTAGTTTCCGAGTGTACGGTCGTCATGTTTACATTTGTCGATCGCCGTTGTTAACCTGCCCTTCCCTACCTATCATGTGTTGATTGGTTGTCCATCTTGATCTAATTCTTCAGGCCAGCCCTATTAGAGTATTTTGGGGGAACTCAGTGGTGTGGTTAAACTATTTTTAATATATATTTGTTTAAATATGTAAGATATGCAATAAATTATGTAAAATATATTGTTTTTACTTTATACCTATACATATAATTGTCATTATTAAGGAAATTCCATTGACTATTTACATCGCTAGGCCTAGCTTCCTTATTTCTATTAATTTCCTCCAGTTCACAATGAAACCTATTGCTAATTTCCTTGTTCTTCAGCAGCCGCGGCGGTGTCGGCGTTGGACGCTTGGGATAATGTTCCTGTCTATTTTGAATGCCATTCGATACAATAATATGTTGAAAGCCTCCCCTCACCCCCCCCATGACATGTTATCATCATATATATTGCCAGTAGGGGGCAAACAACCAAAAAAATTGCCGCAAAGCCCTTCCCTCAACATATTATTGTATCCAATGGCAGTCAAAATAGACGGGAACATGATCGCAAGCGTCCACCGCCGCCGCCGCCGTCATGTTTACATGGTCGATCGCCGCAGTTTGGTTAGGCCTATTTTCCCCCCTCAACATATTATTGTATCCAATGGCATTCAAAATGGACGGGAACATGATGGCAAGCTTTCGTCGCCGCTCCACCGCCGTGTTTACATGTGTCGATCGCCGTGGTTAAGTTCGCGTCTATTTTGACGGCGATTTTTTTCGGTTATTTGCCCCCTGCTGGCAATATATATGATGATGACAATATGTCATGAGGGGGGGCCCTCAACAATGACCTCTAACCTCTGTATATCAAATAGGGCTAGAGCAAATTGGCTGCAAATTTCCACATCTAGGCTATTCCTTGACTGACTCTTCCCAAATGGTCGACATATAATAATTCACATATTAGCTTGATCACTCTAGGCCTAGTTGTTTTTTAGTTACAGAGGTTATAGCCTAGGTCATGATTTCTTGCCTACTTACAGCGAATAGACTAGGCCTATTGTAGATTGGTAAAATATTTGCTTAATAGGCCTAGGCTGTGCAATTGTCTCGATTTGACTAATTTTACCTAATTAGGCCTAAAGCAGCCTCAGTCTATTCCCAAACCCCAAACAGTATCCCATGTTAAGCCCTAGGCTAGGCCTAGGCCTAATCCCACTCTCAATCAAATTCGAACTGATAAATTAGTACCTACCGGTAGCGCTGCCTAGGCTAGGCCTATATTTTTCTTGAATAGATATAGAAAATGGTTTAAAGGAAAGAGCATCCTATATTATGTTCAAATAATATGTAATAGCACTGTGTATGGTTGTATTACATTTAAATAGTGATAGATGTGTATATTAATGGGATAAATACTCCGAAGTTCGCATACGTTCAGAAAATGTTGTGCAACACTGTTGCCAGATACTAATCAATCCCATTATCATTATATCATAATGGATTTTACTCATTTGCATAATTTCAAATACCTAGGACATTAATATAATATTTTCCTATCTTTTTTGTAGTGATATTTGTCTGATTTACTGGTATATTGATGTCTGTCTAGGGTTATAATGCATTGTGAAAGTTACCTCTGCATCTCTGACTTGGCTTAAGTACCCCTGCTTTCTTTGAGTACTACACGGCAAGAGAAGCTTTCGGTTCTGTCACAGACTGTCAATTACTGTTCAAGGTAAACACAACTGCTAAATTCGACATCATGTTCAAATAATATGTAATAGCATTATCTATGGTTGTATTAGACAACAATCGTGATAGGTTTCTATTTTATGTGGATAAATAGTATTAAGCTGAATAAACTAAATACCGAAAGTTCACTAGAGTGGTTGTTGATACATATGAGGGAGGAAGAAGATAGGATGGAAGGGCTAGGCAGTGTTGCCAGTTGTATCGCTAGATATTACCGCTAGATGTAGAGCTATTTACTTCAAATTAGCAGCAATTTTTTCATATCTAGAGAGATTTACTAGGGATAATTTAAAAATGTCAGACATTCTAGTCATATTACATTGTAAAATTTGCAAAACAAACAAACCAAAACTCTTTAGAAATTGCAGCATTAGTCTAACATTGTTTGACTATGTAGCAACATGCTAGCGACTTTTGAGAAAGGATCTAGCGGTATTTTGTGGAGACATACTGGGAGGGCTGTGGTGGTTGCAGTGGTGCCAGTTGTAAAGCTACATATTACCGCTAAATGTAGAGCTATTTACTTCAATCTAGCAGCCATTTCTTTTATATCTAGAGACATTTACTAGGGATAATTTAAAAATTTCAGACATTCTAGTCATACTACATTGTAAAATTTGCAAAACAAACAAACCAAAACTCTTGAGAAATTGCAGCATTATCCTAAGATTGTTTGGCTATGTAGCAACATGCTAGCGACTTTTGAGAAAGGATCTAGCGATATTTCGTGGTAACACTTTAGGAGGGTTAAAATATGAGTCACACGGGCAATTGCCAAAACTTTAAAGGTCCATATCATTGTTATTAAACTAAGCATTTGGCAAAGGGAGGAATTGATAAAAACCTTAGCCAATACTCTGTCATTCACCAAAAATAAATTTGAATTTATCATTATTATTTGGTAGGGTAGGTATGTATAGGTAGGTTGGCTAAATAATTGCTGGAATTCGTAGGGACTCGAACGGTTTTGAGAGAGTTAAATAAAAAAACAAAAGATAGGACTGAATAATAAAGAGATTATGTTATTAAGCAAAACTGGGGGATGCGTGGAAGCCTATAGACTGTAGACGGTAAACTTTGTGTGTGGTAGCGAATTCGGTTTTAAAGTAATTTAAGAATAGACAGTTTTCAATGCTGCGGCCAAACTATTCCACCCATTTATATTTTTTTGGTATCAAAACGTTCGGAATCGCGAGTCTCACCCAACTATGCAAGCATGGCTCTGATCATTGGCGTAGTTTTCAAGATGTGGAATTTTAAGTGGAATTCAAGTTTTTTTCAAGATTGCTGGAAAAAAACCCACGTGCAAAAGCAAAATCTTCTCTATAAAATTTGCGGAGCATTAGTAGGGGAGTGCGTATGCCAAAGCCCAGTCGTTTCCTGTGAGTGGGAGAGACGGTATTTAAGCGTCAAGTTTTTCGGGAAATCAGCTGCCACGGACCTGTTTGGCCACCATGCCGGATGTTTAGCATATCAAAAGTTGCCCAATACAAAAACGCACCTCTTGTGAAAGTTTG